>JNDP01000868.1:0-40420 GCA_000696975.1 Apophysomyces trapeziformis B9324
GTCTCTTAATCGATGTTAGTCATTGAGACCCGCTCGAAGAAGCTGGACTTATTTTTATCCTGGCATCATTTACTAATTTGAGAAGCTATGGTACAGAGTTGTCTAATTGAATGCTGATGTAAGTGCTGCTTATCTCATGAATCCGTGCGTGTCGTTGGCGATCCACATAGTCTATCCTATCCAAGAGGACGTGCACCAATGTTCAATGGGGTCGTAGAGTCTCGCTTCCCAAAACACGGCCATACATGATGTTGTCAGTTCATGTCAAGTTTGCGGCATGAATATTAGGGCGTTCCTGGTCTTGCGGAGTTTTCCTTTTTTGGATTTTGCACACGTTTGATCCGTAAAACGGGCGATCTATCGTGTAAAGATGTTCATCAATGAAGGAAACAGCCATACATACCTTTCGTTATGTGCCTTTCTGTTAAATGTCTGCAGTATTCCAACATTAGGTTGATGGGCACTTGTCATGAACAAGCTAAATTAAGAAAATCTTAGTTTAAGTCTCGGACAATACCTCTTGATCTCCCAACAGTGACATCTAAGAAAATGGAACACTGTTAAAGCAAGTTAAATACAGGACTGTGAATATCACATCAGTGTCGCAAGGATTTTCATGGTTTGTTACTGAAATATAACGATCAGAATCATATTGGAAGCCTAGTCCCTTTTCCCGGAACAAATTACCACTCCAAAGAATTCCTTGCACCATAAGAAATCGGGAATCGTGGGAATACATATGGAAAGCTGAGGTCACTAATAGAAAAGTGCTAAATAGCTATCAAATAAGTACTTTACAACCTATAAATCGGTAACATGGAAGAAATAAGGATACTGAATGAATGGATTTTAATAATACATAACTATGATAAACAAATGCTTGAGGATTTCTAAGGATACCGATACTAAAGTAAACTAAATATTCAGGAATCGTGAGGAATCATGAGCAAATACGGAAACGTGAGCAAGCATTCAAGCTTATAAAAGGGTTTGCTCAAGTATATCCGGGTTTCCTTCTCTCATGGTGATGCCCGAGAAGCTTTTTGCTCATCTTCTTCGTGATAGTGAGGTCAGTGATTTGATTGTGTTATGGACAATCGAACATGGGTTTCTGTCATTAATCGATGTGTCAATTTCGTATCTTAACAGCATATTGTCCTGCTATCAGACAAATAGGATTCAGCTTTACTATGAATGACTGTTTTAGTAGGCGTATTGTGCACATAAGCAATTAAATAAGGAAGAGTTCGAAACATTCAAAGTCTGGAAATCCCGCAAGATGTTTATTCATCTTTTGATATCTCTTCCAAATAACTAATTATTTATCATGAATGTCAAAGACCGACACACCATAAAGGCTGCTTTGGCTCAAATAACTATATCAGAGTCAATTATAATACTGGCTTACCTTATCTCAAGAAAGGATCAGCGTGCACGAGCATACCAGCTGAGAGGCGCAAACCGTCTCGCATATATTACGCCCCTAACAAGAAGATTCATGGAAGCTGTCTCATATAAGCAAAGTAAAAGCGTGTCTTGGAGATTTCGGCCGAAATCAAGAGTAAGGGGTACAAAATTGACCGTTTCTGCAGATGTCAAGCAGCTTCTTCAAATTTAGTTGGCAAGATAAAACATGCCGTACAGGAGTGTCAGCTTTGGCATCAGTGGGGCTACGCCATGCGAGTATTGCAAGAGGCTGGATTACGCGTTCCGGAGGATAGGAAGGACGATTTGGCGCGAATGGTCCGCCTGCCTACGGAGATCAGTGCTCTGTATGACATGCAACCGCAGGAGAAACAGATTCCTGTGATGGTGCGTGCTGAAGAGGAAGTACCAAAGCAAAAGCACCTGTTAGGAAGGTTAATCCCTCGCTTGCTTGCTCTGGAGCCTAAAGTTTTTTGTCTTGTTGTTGATGACAAATCGGACGAAAAAGAGTACTTTGTGCCTGACAGCGATAGCAATCAATTGCCTTAATAAATCTCGATCTGTATTGTGATCGATTGAATTGCTGTATGCTATTGTTATAAAAAAGAAGGAGCCCGGGTGTAATCTTGGTTCAACTGGTGCGGATTATAGTAAACTACGGCACTAAAGCTTAAACTATTTTGGAGAAAATTTGATGACGTGACTAATGCGGATTACTGGTGCGAATAGACGGTCCTCTCTTCTTCGATGATGAGCACCGAATTTCTTTTACGGCGTCATTAGTTCAAAATATTTCAAAGTCCGCAATTAATATTCTTTCATGTGCGTGCAACTGCAACATTTTTGCGCCCAGACCCTTTACTTCTTTTTCCCCAGTCGCTATGTCTACAGAGAACAAGCGCAAGTGGACTGACGATCCCGACCCTGGAATCCCAACTACTAGCTCTGCTGCACAATCAAGACCTCCATTGAAAAAGAGATTCACAAGTGTAGCTTCAAACCCTTCCCTATCGCTTGCGATTCCTCGTCCAACCCAGTCGTCGGCACCAGTATCCGCTATGCCGCCAATTCCGGAACACAATGTTAACATCATAGTAAGTAGTATACGCGCCGGACACTGGAATGTTCCCGATTGTTCGTTTGGATCTTACCGGTGCTTTTACATAACACATGAATAACAGATCATTCTTAGGAAGACATAAAGAGTCAACCAAAAAATATACTTTTACAGCATATGCAGCAAGCGAAGGTAAAATGCAAAAGCAAACAAGCATTTGGATCATGCACTTATCGAGGAAACGTAGCAAGAGTCGATAGCCTTGGAAAACAAAAACGAAGCTCTGGAAAAGAAGATAATCGATAGCTTTATCCGAAGGAGCGTGGTCAGTTTAAGCTGGAATATGGTATGTCTACAACTTTGCATCGATCTACTTAATCACATTATTTTGCTTTGAAAAGCTTCGAGAACAATTCTCATTGATGGCTACTCCAATGGGTGAAGCGGAACCTTTGACAGGTGCGAAATGCAACTTCGTCTAACGTATTGAAAGAAATGCTGACTTATAATTTAGAATTACCCAGTCATTCTGCGATAACGAATACCGCCGAATTGGAGCATCAATTAGACGTGGCGTATAAGACTACTAAGAATATTTGCGAGCGAATCTTTGGTTATCTTTTGACGTGGATTAAATTTGCGAATGATCTCGAGCGACGTTGCAACGAAATGCAAGGTATTTAATCAGGCCATATGCTGGGAAAACCTGATCAAGGAATGCAGATGTCACGGATAAGGAAGCTCTTCTGACAGCTTGGGCTCGCAAGGAAATCGAAGATATCCATAAATGCTGTGAAGGAAGTCAACGCTTCATTGATGAACTAGAAAGACGGTACGAAGCGTTACTCCAGCGTACCGAGACATTGACAGACGACCTCAAAACCGTTTCGGAACGCTTAGAACAATCGAAAGCTGAACTCGAAAAATGCACCCATACTCTGATGCAGGTAGAAAGACAGTATGATCGTTCACAAAGTACAGTTGTGGCATCATTAGCCGGCGGTGGTCTCGGTGATCGGCCAGAATCTGCACAAGTTAGATCACCGGTCAACACACCAAGTGCAGCCAGTACACCGGGAGGGTCGAAAGAAAGATCAATCACGGAGGTAAAATGAAAGGGTGAGATGAAGCTTTATTTAGAGTCGGTTATAGACCAGTGTCTTAGTGGATCAACCTGTGGCAGGAACACAGCAAGCGGACGATCGCGTTACAGCGGAAACGCGCGGGTGGATACTGGATCTACGCAAAAAAGAATTACAAGATATGAAAGCGGAAAATGATCAGATTTTTGAGGCAGTTGAGCAAATGAAACTACAGTTCTCTAAACTGAGTAACGAACGCATGATGGAATCTGATTACTTTCGGGAATTACAAACCAGTGGGGAGGACTACAAAAATCGGACAGTATATTTAGAGCAACGGCGCCCTCAGTTGGAAAGGGAGCTCGATGCCATAATGTCAGAGAGAGACATATTGGAGGACCAAGTGAGATCCGAAAAACAGGCTCATGGTATGGCGATGGAAGCAGAGATGAAACGACTAGAAAACGACCTCTCGCGTATTCGTAGCCAAAGGGAGCATTATCAGCAGTTGTTAAATGAGCAAATAAGCAAAGAAGCACGAGACACAAAAACCAACGACGCCATCATATCTTCAGTAGAAAATGAAAAGGTGCGAAATATTCATGAAACAACAGAGATGGCCTTGGAGTTAATACCCTTTATTGGATAGCAACGTATTGAAACGCTGGAAGTGCAGCTTCAAAACACACAGCTGAATATCTCTGATTCTAAGGATTTAGATTTGGTGCAGCAACTGGATGAAGAGTTACAGTAAGTATTAAGAAGATTAAAGATGTGGATTGATTGAGATGCTGCCCGATACGTAGAATGACCGAATCTGTTTTGCGTTTATTGGATGAGAAATTAAAGGCCAAACGTGATGGTGTCATTTTAAGTGCGGATAGCATGAAGGAATCAATGATATTACACAAAAAGAAAGTAGAACTGTTGCAAGAAAAGTTGGAATCCTGGATAAAGATGGCTAGTTCGGATGATAGATCGGCACAACTGCGACTGTTGATGAGTGATTTAGACAAGCATGCGAAAGAGCTGGAAAAGATGGAAACAATGAGAGACTTCTACGAAAACGTAAGGAAATATTGGAGTTTGTTATTTAGATGGTTTAATATACTATACAGAATGAGAGTGAACTCCTTCAGCAAGTTGATCGTGTAGCAGCTATATATGGAAAGCTTGAAGAACAAAGTTCAAAAAAAACACTCGATATCTCCTATAAGAAGGAGCAAGTAGCAAAGTTACAGGCAGAAGTAGGTGAACCGGGTTTGTAAGAATCGTATTATGATACTGACACCTAGCGACCAGAAATCAAAATATGCGCAAACGTTTTCATCACTCAAAGAAGCGAACGAAAAGCAAATGGCCAATGTCGCAGTTCTGCGTCGAACCAGCGAACAACAGCTGGAGCATGTTCGTCAGCTAGAAGAACGGGAAAAATCTTTGGAATCACAAGTGGTATGGGAGGAGGAACGCATAAGATATGGGAGGATTTGCTAACTTTATGGGATATATAGGAAGAAAAAGAAATCAAATTAAGAGACGTAACGAAAGAAGTGGACGACAGCCGAGACAATTTGATCAGTCTTACACAGCAATGCGACATCTGCCGGTACCAATTAACTCACCTGGAGCTGCGAAGCAGTGAGGTATAGTAACAACTTGTGATTAAGGGAGTTCTGACGCAACGTGATTAGGTGCAGAAAAAATTGAACGAAGGGGTGCAAGCATTAGAAGAAGAACGGGCAGCAAGAAAGAAACAAGAAGAGAAGATAAAGCGTAAGCAAGACACGCTTTCTGCAATAGAAGGTGGTGATAATAGCGAAGAAAAACAATTGACGGAAGAGTGCGAGGAATTTAGGGTAAGGCAGTAGTTAACTTGGCTTTACTATATGCTAATTGATTATACAGGCTCTTTTGAAGTGTAGTGCTTGCCATATGCGTTTCCGAAGCCAACTACTTACTCGATGTATGCATACGTTTTGTAAAGAGTGCATTGACGCCCGGTTAGAGACACGTCAGCGACGTTGTCCGACTTGTGGAGAGCCGTTTGGTGTATCAGATGCTAAATTCTTTTACATGTAATAACTATAATAATGCTAAAATAAAAGAAAAAGTAAAAGCTTTGGATACTGAGCATACTAAATTTGCCGAAAGCCATTTAAAAGATTGTTATTCCTGGCATGGACAGAATCTGATGCCTTCAACAGGTCCCTTGCTTTTCCAATCAATCTATTTCCAACAAATGTTCAAACGCGTTTTCGGAAAGAAAACGGCAAGTGATTTTTAGGACATGCGATGGTTTATTCATCATGGCTTCTTTTCCATTGCTTCGAGAACCACGGTTGCGACCTGCCGCAACCATACTCTTCTATTAACTATCGAGCATATCTTCGCCTTTGCTTTTCACATGGACTTTATTCCAGTGAACTTGTGTTATGATACAAGAGCCAATTGATTTCCCTACCCCTTTTCACGGCGGCATTACTCAACGTCCATATCAGCTTCACCTTCTTCCACATTCCCTTCTCGCTGAAGCTTCACATTCTCTATGCGAACCCGCGCGCTGAGAAACTTCCTCCTTAGTTCTGTCAGTGACATACGTGACCGTCGAACAAATCCAGGCACAGGCATATGCCGATAGTCATTCGTATCTCGGTGCCACGCATATAATTCCCGAAAATCGCTATCACGGGCTAACACGGTTGACTCAAACTGTTGGAAGGCCATCTTCTGCTTGCTTATATCTACAGGTTTTTTTTGCAATTCCAGCTCCCGCTTCCTACGGTCCTTGTCTTTCTTCGCCTGCGCCCATTTTGTAAATTCTCTGAGACAATTCAATATATGTTAGGTTCCTTCCATTAATTCCAAAGCGATCGGTGTAAAGTCTTTACCTCCTCCGTTCTTCATGCTCCCGCCACGTTTGCATATCTCTTTCCAATCGTAGCTTTTCGCTCCTTGCTTGGCGCTCAAGTTCCTCTTGTTTCTTTACAGAAACATTACTCTAATATATGTCTTTTGCACGTGCTTACCTCTTTTTCCCGCATTCGACTTTCTTGATGGATCTTCTCGTAAATCTCATGTATATTAAAATAAGTCGGATTATTTTTCTTTGTCAATGGAGTGCCTGCTGCCGCAGTATTTGTTCTTGGTTTTTGGTCTCCTATCCGCAACACTGCTTTCTTCACGGAGGTTCCACTTGCGGTGCCTTTGGTCCCTGCAGCTTTGTCGGCGTCCGGCTGTGATTCGTTCGACGTTCCTTTGGTCGATGCTGCCCATTTGTCAAGGTTTTTCAAAGCAACCGCAGGCTAACCGTAACATTTACAACGGTGTCTCCAAAATCCTTTTGTTCCTTTAGTTACCTTGTTCTCCGTGACATTGGCGGCAAGACGTCCAGAGCTAGTACTATCACTTAACGCCAGTTTTGGGCGATTCTGTTCTTGGGAAGGTTCTTTCGATAGCCCAAGCCCTGCCGGTTTCTTAGCCGAAGTCGCTTGCGACGATTCGGAAGACTTGAAATTGGTACAAAAGAGTTAATGAATTGGTCCCGTCCATTTCCCTCAGTTTTAGTCTTACCTCCGGTTTCACATTTAGCTTGAGACGTAAAATGGTCGGACGTGCTACCAGACAGTTAGTTACGAACAAATGTAGAAGCAGAATTGCTGCAAATACCTGATCCATTTGTATAATCTTCATCACTATCTGCTAAATTTCTGCTTTCGCTCGAAAACCGTGGCTTCCCTATGGAAGCGAAAATAATAATTTAAATATCCCGCATATTCTTTGTCTAGAAACAAGGGAACAATTTACCTTCTATTTTCTCTTCATGCTTCACTTTTTTCTTCTGTCTGTCTGCACTTTGCGACTTCTTGGCTAAGTGAAGAAACAAGAAGGAATTAGATACACAATGCTATTCTTTGCATCCATTCAAACCTTTTGCATCTGATGGCTTAGCGTGAGATTTCTCCCAATAGTTAAGAAAGACTTGTTCAAATTCCTTTGCCGCTTCATGGACAGGGTGGTGCGAAGGATTGTAAAGGTAACAGTTATGGAACATTAGCCGAACGTCAGCTTCGAATTCGTCCTCTTGTGCGTATTCATAATCGTACAGTTTTTTTTCGAATGTGGACATATCCATGGGCTTTTTGACGACATCATAGTAATCTAAGCATCCCCATGCTACAGGATCAACCGGTCGTTCGAATGGCCAGTTGAGGCGTCGATATTTTGGTTTCTTCATCTCCTTTATAGCCCCTTCGCAACGTTTGAATTGATCGTCCGGCATAGTTTTCGGTACATCATGCAGAGCTTTAAGTGCCGTAAGACTAGATCGTCGACGCTGTTCTGATCCTGTTATTGAATTATCGGGCTCTTCTGCAGGTTCTTTTGAGGTTTCAGTTGCAGAACGGTCTACCGACAATGTTGACAACGGAGCGGCGGTAGGAGTTGATGCCTGCAAACGCTCTTGTGTCAAGATGGTTTGAATAAGCTCGCCGGAATACTTACAATGGCGTTCGGTGCTTTCTTCATTCGTCGATTAAAGGCTTCTTCCAGCTTGTTTGCATCTAAACACACCGGATCGCCGGCATTGTTGTATAAATGACAATTGTCAAACATGAGCCGAACATCAGCTGCAAATGCGTCGATAGAATCATATAAATTGTCTTCTAGTTTTGATTTGATTGTACTCAAGTCCATTGGGTGTTTGATAATGTCGAAGTAATCTGGTATATTATAGGCAACTGGATCCACTGGTACTTGAAATGCACCAGCAGCGCGATGTCTCATCAATGCTTTCAGCGTATCCGTACAAAATTTCCTTTCTGCTTCCGTTAAAGATCGTCGTGGGTGATCATAGTCGATTGCGTCTGACTCAGACATTGCCATAGGACGTTCCGGTGAGAGCGAACCACATGAGTCACTAAAAGCTTTTGTTAGTGCCATTTATATGCATGGCTAAATTAATCGGTGCTAACTAGATGTAAGCAGGCGTTTCTCTAAAAAAAAGAAATAGAAGAAAGAAGTAAAGGTATACAACATCAGCACCCATAATGACTAGGTCTTTTTTTAATTATCCCTACCCCACAATCACCTCGTTGGAAAAGCTCTGTACTTGCCTCTCATTGTTATCAGCAAACAAGGAAGCAAACGGTCTTTTCTGTGCCGTTTCAGTCATGACGTTTTGCCAAAGGGTATTTAAAGGCGCTCGAGGTCAATTATGGCTTCTATAAAGGTTAGATTTTTTTGTATACGTGGCGGGGTTTTAATCCTTTAAGGGTACGTCATTTCTACGCTTGCAGAGACGGGGTCGTCTATTCTCACCAATTATCCGCACCAGGCAAGTCAGGGAAAGAATCTTGTACCTGGAAAGCCTTTTCTTCTAGAAGTTTTCTTATTATAATCTTCAATATCAAAACAGATTGTTGATTTTCATTTTAATGCCGATATTGCAGAAAATTTACTCTCATCATTTTGATCATTCCCATATACTCTATTTGACATGGAAGCTTCCTCTGTAGTACATAACTTATTTCTTGTATGTGCATATTTTTGCTGTGTTACTTAATTTGTAAGAGTGAGAGCCGTTATTATAATCCTGTTTTCATACCATCAATGATGGTAGAAGTAGAACTGCTTGCAAACATTACACTCAGCATCAATTCAACATTGCTTATTTGTTTAGTGAAAAACTGTTGCTACCTCTTATCTTTACATAGATAACTTTATTGAGTACGCATATAAATTGGATTCATCTTGTATTAACGTATTTCCAGTAATTGATATGTCTGCCATAAACTAAAACATGACAGAAAGGAATAACTTCTCTGGCATCGGTGGCAGCACACCATGCGAGTGATACAGGAGGCTGCATTGTGCGTTCCTGATGATAAACCATCATTTCGCATGAATTGGTCTGTATGCCTACAGAGATCAGCGCTCTGTTTGATATGCAATCACAAAGAAACAGATCACTATTTTTACATCATGATCTGTTTAATTGATGTATATTATCGTTGTAAAAAAAAAAAAAAAAAAAAAAAAAAAAAAAAAAAAAAAAAAGAGCGCATTCCTGCGAAAGTTGATTTGATGAGACTAGTATGAACTAATAAGCTACATTACCAAAGTGTTAAACTTGCCTAAAAATTAATGATATCTCTAGTACAGGTTACTGAGATTTTCTTTTGTAAGAGCCTGATGGGCTAAGAATTTAGTGCCGTCATATGTTCAACGAAGGGATGTGCTGAATGTGGAGATACACGAAGAATAAGATACACATATATATTGGGAAAAAAAGGAAAAGGACTACGAGAAAATAGAAACAGAAGATAAACAAAAGACCGAGGAAACAAGGAAAGAAAAAGGCGCGTTTGACAATTGTCTACCTTGCATGGAGGTTAGTAGTTTGGTAGCAGACAAGGCTGCCTCTGCAGGTGTGAAAGGAATACAGCCAAAGATAATGGCCCAGTAGGCGGTGCGGATTAGCACTGCGTGTTCCACCATGACAAAGTCATTGAGCCTTGCTTGCCGGGTCCACCATCCTTTTATCAAAATTCTACTGGAGCCGTCTGATTCCTCTCGTTGAGTACAACACATCGGTTCTTGCGATAACGTTTTCGAAATGTGAAATTGACTGCTGTCACTTGCAGCTTTTTGCTTGCGATTCGGCCAGCCCCTCATACATTTTCCCATTGTTTTGAACGGTTATAAATATCACGTCCCGTTGTTTTTCTGCGATAGCAAGAGACGGGTAGACTGCAAACTAAATGAAGGGTGGTTTACTGATACGTTCTGGATGTGGTCAGTTGGGGCAACTTACAAAGCCTCCGCAAAGAATGTCTCTCTGTCCAACTTCCTGGATTACGCATAAATAGCATGTTCACCGAAGTTGTTTGTTATTTGCCTGACAGTGGATACTGTTTCTCACGCATACGGTTCCGCAGCTTCAAGCTGCTAAAATTTCATCAAGAGCTGGGCTACTCTGCTTTTTTCAGACTTTTTGCAGGGGAATGTACTGGTACACAGTTTATCCTTTGGACAATTCAATTAAGCAGATATCACATTTAATGGAGTATACGACTTGCTTTTCTTTCCTTGCTGATTGGAGCCAGCTAATGAAGCTGCCGATCAGTTGAAATACAATTGGTTGATCCTGTGCACCGGACAAAAAAAACCCACACTCCGTTTTTAGTGCAGCATGGGCGTTATTCCAACGGATTGATTGTGCATATGAATAGAAAACGAGCTCGACAGAACTACGCCGCAACTACAGCAGCTTCTTCCTACGAAGAGCCTGACGTATATGGTCATAAGCGAAGAGCAGCCCGGCAAATCATTCAGCAATTAAACGATTCTGAAGATTATGCTTTCGATCATGAACCACAATTACCGTTAATTTCAGACACATCGGCTGCTGCGCAGTATCTTATTGCACAAGTACCTCAAGACAAGTTACCACCCATGTGCTTTGTACATCAAATATACAGCTTATTGAGCAATAATACTGCTGTTGATCGCGAAATTGTACGCAGCAACTAGATGTTTGACTGAACCTAATTATGAAACTCACTATGTAACCAATATTTCATAGCAACAAGAGGTCAAAAGTGGGGAATGGCGCCAATTCCATATTATTGGAACTTTAGAAGATTGTGTTGCGATTATGCGTACTACAGATTACGTAACTGTTGTAGAAGGGACTACATGCGAAAACTCAGAAAGCACTCATTCGAACGTTTTGGGTACTATATCTTGCAGTTACTTTGAGTTTCTCAGGAGGACTTATTAGCAAATGCTTTTCTAAGAGCGATTTAAAGACCTAATACTGGATCAGCGATATATCGATCCAGCAATATCGAGCTCGTGCATGCATGAATTTGGTTTCACGGAAGATGACATAACGTAAACACAAACTTAATCTAACGATGTAAAGAAAAGCTTAGCCATTGCTCTTAGACAACTAACTAAATGTGGCTTTCTACTACCGCACACTAACTTGGATGCCTACTGGTTTGCGGTAAGACGCCAAGGCACCTACATGTCATCCTATTTGAGCGGACGAACGGAGTTGCTACGGACATTAAAGAAGCGCCCTACCAAAGATATGCTTGAAAAGCAATTGAAGGATAAAAAGCTGCGTAAAACTATGTTTAACCATGAATTCTTGTTACATGATCTTGTTGGAAGTGGATGCGTAGAAAGGTTTGACACAGAAAATCATGGATCAACTTTGCTGATCTCCCCAACAATAGGCATAGGACCACCATGGGCGATTTAATTAAACTGACAAAAAAAGGGGAAAAAGCCCTGTAAACTATGGCACATCGAAGCATTGTCGAACATCGTTAGAACAAAGATTTATCAGAGTCCGCCTTATGATGTACTACTGCAATGTAGCGCCATAATCGTTCAAGATTGTTTGTACGCGTCGCTGGCTTGCAACTCAGAAGAATACCTACAAAAATATTTGTACAACTTCCATGGTTTATTCTTTAAGATGTCTTTTGGAGTACAGATATTATTTTGGATCCCACCATTGCCACCGGGGCTACTATGAACGACCTTGTTCGCCTGTACCTTCATGTTCCCTTCCGGGGTTACCATTGTTGGTTCTTCCTCCAAATCGGAACTGTCGCACGTACACTAACCAACCCACAAGGATGCACAACACAAGAATCATTAGGCTCTCTATCAGCTCGTCTTCTTCCGAATATTCCCCATCCAAGTCATCATGATCATATCCATTTTCACCATAGTTCTCACTTTCGTCACGTTTCAGCTGCCTCAGATGGTTATTATATGTTTGCCGTAATTCTTCTTCTGCGCCAATGTCCCAACGGCGGTCGCTGTCATAGCCATCTAACTCCTTCCGTCGCTGTGTCTCTTTATCGTTGCGTAAAGGTGAGCTTTCATCTTCCAACAGTGTGCGATCTTCCTCACGAGGATACTGGCTGCTACCGATCAGCCATTCCCAGTATTCCTTAAATTTCAGCTTAATCAGCGATAACTTGACCGGGAGATACGCATCCGGGTTGGCATTGAGAGCGCTATCATATGCACGCTTGGCAAGGTGAAGATCTTTACTGACACCGACCCCATTTTCATACATCCAGCCGAGATTCCACATTGCCAAAGGAGAAAAATCAATTTCTGCCGCTATCCGGTAGCAAGCAGCTGCCTTCTCATAGTTGACTGAGGTTCCAATACCTCGATAATAATAATCGCCCATCTTGACGCGGGAATCGACATTGTTCTGGTTGGCTGAACGAGACCAATAAATCAGGGCGGATTCCTCGACATCCAAATCTCGTCCTGTTGACTTAGCATATGGCAACTTTAAAAGCTGTTTGTCTACAAAAAGTAAGCATTGCACTGGAAACCAAAAAAAGTTACTTACCGGTATCTAGTAGATATGCGACGTTCGCTTGCGCAACTTCATATCCTCTTTCTGCCGAAAGCATGTAATATAACAATGCATTCTCTCTATCCCCTTTCATGTGTGCGTCATATGCAATTTCCACAGTCGGGTATAACCAATCCCCATGTTCAGCAATGGACTTGTAAAACTATATAATACTCAGTTAGTGCTAACCTTGGAATAACATAGTACATACAGCAACTGCCATTGGGCAGGAAGCTTTTAGGCCAGTTCCCTGTAGATTGAGCTGTGCCAGGTACCAATATGCAAGAAGATGCTTAGCTTCAGCAGCAATCCTGAAGAGCTGGATAGCCATTGGTAATTTTGTCGGCTGGTTCACGTATTCTATGGCTAGATTCACTTGAGCGTCTGCATTTTCACGGCTGGCGGCCAATTTGAAGTATTCGATGGCTTTGTCGCGATTCTAATTTATACAATTAACAATGTATTTCTCTTTAACACACTTTACTTACTTTAGGAACTACAATTCCATCCAAATACATCATGCCCAATCCATTTAGTGCTACCGGATTACCCAGCTCCGAACCCACTTCGAACCAGCGATGTGCTTCATTGACGTTAGGCTCAACTCCTTCGCCTCTCCAATACATTCTTCCCAAGGTACCCGCAGCTTGACCTGCCCATTCACCCTGTTTACTTTTAATGAAAGCTTCTGGGATCTTTCTTCCAGGAATCTTGTCAGCTACTTGGCGAAAATAGTGAAATGCGTTTTGAAAATTCCGCGGGATGCTGCGGGTTCCCTGATAGTATAGCTGCCCTAGCTTAACCTATATGTACATTGCGTTTTAATGCACTGTGATTTTCATGATATTTATGCTTTACTTGGGCTTCCATATCGGACTTCGTTTGAGCTAGGTATTGCAGATATTGTAAGATTTCGTCCATACTGACTGACTTGTCAGATCCACTTCCGTGTCGATGGTATCTATCTGTCATTACGCTTGCGCCATAACCATAAACACCACCCTCTTCATCCGACAACCGTATTTTAGATAACGGTGGTGAACGACCTCCTGGTGGTCCTGAAAGATAGTGATTGATGACTATCGAAAGAAACATACGCGTTAGACGTAACAGCCGTAGTTTTCTGAGACATAACCTTTTTCCGCTACCCGTTCGTAATAATACACAGCATCATCACATCTCTTCTCAGTGCCGATACCCAGCAGATAACGATAGCCCAAGGTCATTTCGGCCGCTGTATCTCCTCCATGGGCGGCAAAAGTATGGTACAATAGTGCCTTCCCTTGGTCTCTTTCTACGACATTGCCTATTCCAGTGGAAAACATGAATCCAATCATCTGTTGGGCGGTTGCATTTCCTGTAGCTGCCAGTCTCTGATAATAATCGAATGCAGCGGTATAATTGCGTGGATGTGTATATTTGGCGAACTTTTCATTTTGATCAGTTCACACCTGGCGCGAGTCAAAGCACAGAACTTACAAAGTTCATCTCTGCTAGAACCAAAAGAGCATCATTGTTTCCATAATTGGCTGCTTTTTCTAATAGATTTTCGATCTCCTTTAGTCGTGGGTTTGGCGCCTTTGTTGTTTGCTCAGCAGGTGCTCGCCAAAACTCGGTGATGTGCTTTGTCAGTTTTCCTAGCAGAGCATTACTCTGGCTACCAGGTTCCTTATCGCGAAATGCATGGGTCAAAGATGCGTTTTCAATTATTTCGAGGTGTTTGATAGCGTTATTGTAAAATAGTTGTCCTGTTTGCAGTGTTATAAGTGTGTTGTGACAAACGCATTGCTGTGCTGACCTCTCTCCTTCGGATCAAAGGTTGCGTCATTCTCCAATAAAAACCCGTTTCCGGATGCCTATGGCAAGCATCACTACAAGTTCCATGTCATCATCTGTTCCTACCTCTTTCATGTCCTGCGCGGTGGAATCAACAGCGACGGAACTTATTGCAAAGCTCACTAATATGGCTACGGTCATGGAAAAGTAAAACTTGCATTAATTTTGTACAGATAGTATGTATACTTCATCTTACAAGACAGACAAAGCCATTTGTACTTCCACGAGCTGCTTGTGGAGGCAAGCATCGTAAAACGTTCGAGAAAGCAATGAAGTGTGGACGAACCCTATTGGGAAACGTGTCGAACGAATTTGGAAGTTGCGGTCACAGCACTTCGCATGATTTTTCGTAACCTACTGCTCTTTGCAAGGCTTTGTCTGTAATGAACCTTTTTTTTTGACTGATGCTTTACTGATTATTGAATTACATTTTGGCGCTATTCTAAAATAAGTTCTACGTCCATGGAAAGTTATCATGTTTGCTGTCGCAAATTACATTGCAAAAGTCTATTTCCAGCCATGCGTTCCAAAGAAGTGGCGAGCTGGTAATGTATCATGCTAGGCTATACGACTAAAACTAAAAGGAAAAAGAAAATACCACCAAACAAACTAAAAGAAACTAGAGAGATAAAAGGAGGGAACAGAAGAAACGAGTTAATGCAGACAAGCAGTCGGAGGGAAAAGCTTCGGGAAGAAGCTACAATCTGGCCTACTTCGAAAGGGACATCGTCGGAAAACCAATCGCCAGTATGGATGCCAGACAGCCGGAAGAACACATTGTGCGACCCAGGCGACGTGCCAGGTAGGATGGCGAGTGGGCTCATTGCAGTTCTTTGCAAGGAAATTTACGCCATTGTGTAAGTATTTTTACACCAGTGCGTAGGATAACTTTACGCCAGCACAGTGAAAGAACGTTCAAGGTTTAAAGAAAGGAGCAGCTTTTATTGTTAGTAGTCCAAATTCTGTTTAAGATTTAAGAGTAAAAGTAAACATAACCTCGCATGGTCATTATTGTTTTATAATAAAATTCTTTCAAAAACCACTCAAATGGAACAGAACGAGAAGAGCTGATGGGTTTACCATAACTACTGCATTTTCAAAATTTACATCGGCTGAGGAAGATGTTCGCGTTGGTTAAAAACGATACATACGGCGTCTTATGGACATGGGAAGAATCAACATGAGGATCACCGGTGTCCAACGGCATAGTAGTATGGTTTGTCCGTATTCACGCGGAAAATCGAGTAGTTGAACAAAGAAAACATAGACAGGGGATCTAGGAGATCGAATCCAATTTCACAACCGTCAAAACAGCAGAGTCAGGTCAGTAAGACCAATGTTTATATTATTTCTTTTTGCATGGTATAACGCTTTTTTCACCTTTTATCACGCTGACAGATGCAGAAGTCAGTTTTATGACTACCAAGGCGGTTAGCGACCAAAGCAAGAAGTTGCGAATATAATTATTAATGGTAGCTAAAATTATCATTACCGTCAAAAAAAGCATACAAAGCGAAATCGCCAAGAAATGAAACAGAAAAGGAAAAACGAGCAAAACAGCGTCAACAATTGTCAAGCTGAACAGAAGTTCACGGAACAAAAGTGTCTTTTTTATTTATTTCAGCCAGACGAAATAAGAATAACTACACTTTGCAGGAATATCCAAGGGCCGGAATCGTCTGTGAGATCAACGGTTGTTAACAGGAGATTTTCAGCTAACGAAAACAGGAGCTTAACATCAACAACAGCCGGAAAATGCAGCTGATTGTCTTTGCAAGCCGGACCTTCTGATATCGCAGCAACATGTAGTATAAAGCTCGCCCTTCTGAGGTGTCGAAAAACTCTGTAACAGTCTGCTGACGAGAGAAGAGCAGTTTCAAGTTTTACTCCTACCCGTGGATGAATAGCTATCATCGCAGGCAATTCTCTCAGATGTAGCTCTGGTTTATCTGCGTGAATATATATAGCTGCTAATGATACTTTTTTTTTGCTAGATCTGTAACTCATGCCATCAACGACCCTTGGAGAATGTAAACACAGCGGATGGACTCTTTCATCATGGTGTCCATGTATGTAAAAGCTGTGGTGCGCTTTTGGGATCTCGATGTCAATGCGTCCAAGGATCTTTATAAGATGTTTCAATCTCTGTGGTCCAGCGAATAAAGAGCTAGCATCTTTTCCTGGCCATCTGAGAATCAGAATCAGCAAAATATTACAACTACCAACCTGAGCTTCCCATTAGGGATACATATTGTTACATTTACGGTACGTAAGTAACCTGATTTTTCGAGCGATACACCAACTCGAAACCATTTCTGCCGCTCTAGACTTTTGTGTCAACTGGAGCCACAGTTTGCGTGCCTTAATAATGTAAATGCCGGAAATTAAGGGGAAAAAAATCCTAAGCTGTAAGCGCAAATGTGGCATCTGGTTGGAGCAAACGAAATGTGGAGTGGTGCAAAGACGATTTCAAAAAGAAAACAGTACTATTTCTACCAACCTCATGGCTCTCCCCCCTATTCAATCCACGCACAGGGATGGCCCTCTCCCTCCACGACAATTACGTAATTTTCGTTCATATTCCAATGCACTAAAAGTCAACGCTGTTTCGCTGTCCTCCTCCTCTGTCTCTACTTACCGTGACGGAGCACTTTTAACGTTGTTTCCCAGGTGTATTGAATTGACTCATTGCAGCCAGAACAAACTAGTTATCTTTGCCATCTTCTAATCTTTTAATGCCTATCCCTTCACCGCTATTTCAACTCGCTGTTTGATGCATATTAGAATTAGAGTCTCCAACGATTCTGATGCTATGTTACCAATTTGCTGCGTGGCACACTGAAAAGCCTTAATTTTCATACTGTTACTGAGTATGTCCAGTAGGACTATGTACAAGTACAACCTTTTGCTCATTATATCAAACCAGTGGTGTTTGTGCAGCATCTGCTAAAATGTTGTTAACAGGCGGTATAGTTCGAAGAGATGATAATACAAAGTATCTCTTTATTTCTAGTCGACACGTCTTTCTGCAACTGTTATAAAAGGAGTAGAACGCACTGAATGCTTCTGATTCGCATGTCTATCGAGGGTCGTACCTAGTAGCAGCGCTATATTCGTTCCACGCATAACAAGCGCGATGTAATTCAACTTAACAGATCATCACCACGCTGTTCCGTTGTATTCCATATCGCGGAATAAGCACACCTTGTGCTTTTAGACAGCTTTAAGCAGATTGCTTGTCCATATCCGCATGTTTTTGTGGTCCGCTTCCAGTAAGCCATACAAATAACGAAGAGTCTCCGCAGAAATTTCCTATAAGACAGAAAAGACCTTTTGAAATATTGTACGGTCAAGCTACGTGCCATATCTCAGAAAAGTAAAACAATGTTAAGCGTCCAGATCCATACGATACGAGAGGTGGAGTATAACACACACACACACACACACTGATGTCAGTAAGTACCATGGAAATCAAGACTTTCCTTTGGAGTTTCCGGAGCTCTAGCCATGTCGTATTCTCCCTCTGCATTACAATGTGCAAGGACCAATTGAGATTCATATTGATCCCTAGTATAAAAGCCGGATAGATTAATGTTCCGCTTTGTTAGCGTAGCAAAAAGGGGCAACAAATGATTCTTCAAATTACCCACTACGTTCCTATTCCCTGCAGGTAAGCAAGGTTTCCTTCGTGAAACTAAGCTGTCGTCATAGTTGTGTTTAGCAAAGATAATTATTTCCAAACAGTACAAATGGCGATCTCGTATTTCGGCAGTTTACTTACTGAGGTGGCGACGTACATGAGCATTATCTGCGTAGTTACTTAGAACTTATAACAACAAACTAACCATCTGTTCGTATTGAAGAAAAGGAGACAAGCATTTGTATAGTGGGTATCAGGATCGGGGAGCTGAAGTCTGACTTTGCCTTTCCACGGATATCAAATCGATGACTTAATGCTGCGGCGATACAATGAAAATGAAGGGATCTAATGTCTTGTTTGATAATTGAACACCGTACCTGTGCTAGGACTACTAAGAAGAAAGGGGTTTATATTGGGGAACTTGCATCAGATAAACGTGTCAGTATTCTAAAAGCAGATTCATACCAAGGAGCTACTGGTATTTCTGAACAATGTGCCGAGCGAGTGAACAATTACCAATATGAATTCCCTCCTTTCTTGAGGCTTTCACCTTGTTGCTGTTGTCTATGACCTGCGTCTTCTTACAGTTTAAACAGATATATAAGCAACCACACATGTACTATACTTTACTGCGACGTTTAGAAGATCTGCGCTAATGCCACATGATCATAAGCCAACAGAGAACACAGTAGAGTTAATACCCCTGATAGACAGGGGATACTAAGAAAAAGGAGCTGTTTAGGAGGAGAACAGACAATGCAATTTCACGTTTCGCTTGTTCGTATCTTATGAGTACAATAATTATAAATATATATGTTGGTTAATTCGCCGTTTGTTGTAAATTTCTTTCATTGCCCTTTATATTGCTGATACCATGCGTTGGAACAATATTTTATTTACCAGCGCAGCCTTCTTTGCCGTCGCAACTGCCGCAAGCATTCATGCTCACCCAACGGAAAGAGCAGTTGGCACTGATACCACGAGAAAGTTTTATTTTATCGATGTGCAGCCCAGTACTGCCGCAGGCAACAACTTACTTAATGGAATGATTAAGCGTTCACCAGACAATGAGAACCCAAATGGGGAAGTTGTGGTTCCTGAAAGAGAACCAGTCGATGGACGCGTATTGAAGCGTGCTTTTTTTATGAGGCTTTTGAAAGCCAAGCGAGATCTGGGACTACAGCCAAAAGTGGTGGAAACAGAAATGAACGCTAACAGTGCTATGGGCAAACTCGAGAGCACTCTGAACAGACATCTCCTAGAAGCACAACAAAAGATGAAAGACGCAGGAATAAATGATTTTATTGAAGACAGTCCAAAGTCAGGTGGGCCATCTACAACCGCTACGACACCCAACCCTTCCGGCCAGGCAGGAGGAGTTAGACCGATAAATTCATCTGGCGGGCCTGGAAAAGTTGTTCCTACCAAGTCTGAACCGCAGACACCTCAAACCCCACCTGAACCTCCAGCTCAAGTACCACCAAAGACTCCAGCGGAGAGCCCAGCACAAAGTGTTCAAACGACTCCAGGGGGCGAAGAAACCCCGAAAGGCCCGAATGGCAAGGCTGTGGATGAGTCGCCTGATCTTGAATGAAGTCATGCGACGTGCATATAATTGAAATATTCGTTATAGTTACACAGTATCGTTATAATACATGCTAGTTATACACCAAGAAACATACAATATTAAGGATAAGTTACTAGCTTAGCTTTCCTTTACTCGTAGAAGTAGCACTTGCGTAACGAAGTCATCGCCCAATAGGGCTGCGTATAGATTTTGATAAACTCTTTCGAAGAAACTGCGCGCTTTTTGGTTCTGCCGGATAGTACCTAGACTCCTGTCTGTAGCCCACACTATGTATGATAGATTAATTGGGTCTCACTTTTTGCAGTACTTGGAAACTTATCTCTGTAACCGCCAAACCCCCTACAAGGGTGCTCAGGCTGTTACTGCATTGTCGTAATGATAATCATTTTCTGCACCCTAGATTGTGGATCTACGCTTGCATATAATCATATTTTAGATCTAATTTTCACGATTGAAGCAGTTCTCACGTTATTTTGAACAAATTCTGCGTTCACGGAGGAGGAAGCTTGCGCTAAATATAAAACAACTATACCTCATTAGTGAATCAAGCGGTACATCTAGTATATTTTACTTGCATCGACCTGAGCCCCTAATACAAGCAAAATTTTGTCGAACCGCATGAAAATTAATTTATAGTCAGTAAATCGAACAATAAACCTTCAGTCTTTTATACCTATGGCCCAAAAGGATAGTCCCAACTAATGAGCGGAAGTGGCCCAGGTTCAAATGCATGGACAGTCTACAGAACAGGCAAGACAAAGGACACGTTTCATTTTCGGTAAAATACGTAGTGTATGAAACGAAGAGTCGTCTATTGAAGAAGAAGAAATATCACTGAAATTAGCACACATTATGATACAAGTATACTTTATCAAATGACGCAGAAACATGTATTTGACAAAGTAAGATTTGGCCTTTCTGTCTGAGCAAAATAGTCTGGAAATACCGCATATGATACTGCACAAAAATTTCTGACACTCCTGTCATCTCTTTTAGCATGTTAGTCAGAAGTATCATTGCCACCAATACCATTCTTCTCTCTCAGTTAGTAAAGGAATGTTGTATCAATGCCTTAGCATAGTGTAAATAGATTCAAATCTATCGACTGTACTCTCTTAGCTTTGGTTCAGTCACTGCTAATCTCGCCAAATCAGGGAGTCTCTCGTGTAGCCAGCAAATTTAGCTAAGCTACTGATATTTGAATATGAAAGGTTCAATCTACCTATTCAAAAGTAAAACATAGTAACGTAAAAACGGCTTTTCACAATTAGTTATCTGTTCTGTGCTTTCTTTCCGTTACATATTTCTGCGTTTTTGTTTCATCCAATCCAAGTTGCTGCTGAGTGTGAGAGTAACCGGAAGTAGGCGCTCTGTTTGTTTACTAATAGTAAATTGTTTGGTCCGATGAAAGAAGCATTGATCTTTTTCTTTGTTCTCCGTCCACAAGTGCTCTTATATACGCCCGGAACCCTTTGTCCTCTAATTGTTTTAGTATCGGACCAACACTCGAATACTCCAATTTCCTTTTCTACGTTAGTCATATGGTTAAATTATTAACGTTCCATTTACTAGGTTCCTTGCTATGAAAGTTAAAATGGCCGTTTACAAGATTCTCCATTTTTCATGAATGATACGACTTTCGTTATTGTATATGTGCTGTTTTCTGGGAAGCCAAAGGATCATCCTTTGGCCATATTGATGGCTGATGTACCAGAATTATGGCACATATTGGCTTATGCTCTAACTTTTGATCCGATGAAACGGGAAACGATGAAGAAGAAATTGGGGCTGCTAGATACACTATACTATACCATACATAGATCATGCGGGGAATGGCAGATGGTAGGCATGCGAACTTAATAAGAGACGGCATTCTATCCATTTGCGTATCAAACAATACAAGGTATATGTAAGTAGTCCCGATAGATGTCAGCATAGCAACCATGTGAATGCCCGTTACATAGAACAGTTGGACGATAGTTGTTGCCTTCAATAGCAAAGCACAACGAGAATAAAAACTTGGTTTAACAAAAACCTCTGGGAGCAAGTGGCCAATGGGGTTTCTTATAGCTGTAGACCAGTTGAAAAACGTTAAATACGAAAAATATGATCCATACAATTTGAGGATTCGAAAGTATTATCACGGGGATTAGTGTATGTATGCGTTGCGCATCGAATCAATTTATATTCCGATGAGCAGCGTTGAACGTGAATTTTGTGCGGCGCGTAGTGTATCTCGAAAAAAGTTGAGTCTTACTTTCGCCCTTTTCCAACCTTCTTTTCTCTCATCACTCTCCAGGCCTGTGCCTTGAAATTATTCATCCTGGATCTCCACAAATCTATTTCATCCTTGTCTATTAACGGCAGCAACAGCGCAGGCAGCTTGTCTAATCCTCCTAGCACTGCCAGTTCACCAAGGATTTCATTGCATAACCGCTCAGTATTACCCCCAATGAGCCGTCGTCCTAGAGGCCCTTTACCTCCCATGGCAAGGTCTAAACCAAAACTACAACTGAAACTGGAAGAGACTCCTTTTGCAAACTTTTCCAGATATGTGTATGTTGGTCGCTAAAAGAAAAAAGGAAAAGAAAAAGAACATAGCACCCTTAGTTAACTAACCTAACCCTAACTTTTTATGCTAGTGACCCATCCGGAAAGTTGAATTTTGAAGGAAAAGCAATTATCCATGCTGATGGGGTTGACTTCAGTAATGGAAACAGTTTTTCAATCAAAATGACGGATCTACAACTCCAAGAAGAACTCGGTAAGGGTCAATACGGAACAGTACAGAAGGTATATGAAGACATGAAATAAAAACTCAAGAAAATGTGTATAACAATTTGAATGTATGTAGGTTCGCCATCAGATTACTGGAGTAGTCATGGCTATGAAGGTGAATTGCCCTGACCATCCGACAACTCAGCCTTGTGAATTAACTTGCTTTTTATGATGCAGGAAATCCGATTAGAGTTAGATGAGACCAAGTTGAACCAAATCTTGATGGAACTTGATATCCTTCATAAAAGCACCAGCGAATACATCGTCGAATTTTATGGTGCTTTCTTTATAGAATCCTGCGTATACTACTGTATGGAATACATGGATGCCGGATCACTTGACAAACTTTACGGAGAAGGTGTACCTGAAGATGTCTTGGCAAAAATCACGATCTCGGTAAGGGAAAAAACCTGTTCGTTTAGGTGAAGTTAATCTCGAAATAGATGGTTAAAGGATTAAAGTTTCTAAAAGATGAACTTAAAATCATCCATCGTGGTGAGTGATTTGTTGTTGAATGCATCAGAAAGAGGTCTGATAGAGCTGTTAGATGTAAAGCCTACCAATGTTTTGGTGAACACGAGCGGTCAAGTCAAACTTTGCGATTTTGGTGTTTCTGGTCAACTGGATAGATCGCTGGCCAAGACAAACATCGGATGTCAAAGTTATATGGCTGTAAGTGATATGTAGGATAAACAAATTATAGACTTATAAACATTGGTTAATAGCCTGAGCGTATAAAAGCCGCCAACACTTACACCGTATCTTCTGATGTATGGTCTTTGGGTTTGTCACTAGTTGAAATGGCTGGCGGAAAATATCCGTATACGTATGACAATATGTTTGATCAACTAAGGGCAATCGTGGATGAAGAAGCGCCAGTATTACCAGAGAAGTTCTCCTCAGAAGCAAAGGATTTTATTGCTTCTTGGTAAGTCCCGATTCCAGTACGATCCTCCATTTTGTTAATGACGTATGCTCTCATGTTGATTAGTTTACACAAAGATCCAAAGAAAAGGCCGACTTATGCAGAGTTGTTGGATCATCCTTTCCTCAAGATGTACGAGAATGTGGATGTGGATATGGCAGTATGGGCAAAAGAAGCTTTGGCCGCCCGACGAGCAAGAGAATTGGCTGCCAAGGAGCAATCGATCAACCATAACCGATAAACTGCGATTCTTTTCCCTTTTTTTCCCCTCTTATGAACAGCTTTCCCGCATAAACTTATCTCCTTTCTGCGGGTTGCAACTTATAACATGGATGATAGACGCTGGATACCGAGCAATTTTTCCAGCTACATGAATTGAAGATGAGTCATTGTTCAAAAATGACTGATATGTCATTTGGTTGAGCCAAATGGGATTGAGCAATACATTCTTTTTCTACTTCCTATAAAATCGATCCGATTAAAGAGATAGTGGTTTTTCTTAACACATGATGTTTTGAATCTCCTGTCTAAGGAGTCGTCAACCTTTTCACACGATGGCTTCAAATCTGAATGTGAAAGAACGTATTTCATCAAAGCAAAGCGGGAACGCTATGAAAATTCCAAGGTGATAAAGCGAACGTGATTGCCAGGCATCAGAAATCCTAAACTTTTCCCCAATTTTCGAACAAGCACACTTGAGCGTAGACCTCATTCCCATTTATCATAAGAAAACGCTACATGCTATAAGAAACCGGGTATTCAGAATAATATCCATGATGCTCAATTGTTATAGAATCCGCAGTCCACCTAAAGAACTCTGTATTCGTCACCCTGAATATATCAGTCATAAAAGCAGCAAAACTCTGAATTATGGACTGAAGCTGGATAGTGGTGTATTTCAGTTGCAGCATTTTCCAAAGCATTTGCTGCATCAATTTCAATCAGTTAGGCATGGTCGTCTGGGCAGGACAGTGTCAGTTGCAGGCTTGTTGATAGCAAGCATGCACTTAGTTGTACTACTGCAAAAGCTACTATCGCATTCTCTTGACAACTGCCGTGCGGCAAACTATGATATATACTGCTGCTTTTTTATTTGGTAAATCTTATCAACATATTTGTTGGTGGTTAGTGTTGGAAGACGAGAGTGTACCTCAATTTGCAGTGTACATGACCGTTAAATGCAAGAAGGGATTAGGCTTGAGATTGCGTTTACACAAAAACGCAGCTTCAAGTAACACAAAAGACCTTTCACCAAAAACTTTTCCTTCTCTTTTTGATATCCTTCTTTTTCGTCTTGCAGTTCTTTCACAATCATGACGAGCCCTGAATTCAGCAGCCCGTTAAGAAAATATAAGCTCGTCTTTTTAGGTGAACAGAGTGGTAAGCAAAGCTACAGTTGCCATGGCGTGAGTGAATGACCTTGGTTCCTGTGAGAAAAGTTGGCAAGACTTCCCTTATCACGCGGTTCATGTATGACACCTTTGACCACACTTACCAAGTAACCAAGATAAAGCAAAAAATGATGTTCAACGCACCGACTGAAAACGAATGTCGTATCATATGGGTAGGCAACGATCGGTATCGATTTCTTGTCCAAGACTATGTATCTGGAAGATAAAACAGTACGCCTGCAGCTCTGGGATACTGCTGGTCAGGTAAGTCGAAGACCTTTGCTCTACATCACCATGTCCTACCCGTTAAGTAAGGGTGATGTTACCTACTAGGAACGGTTCCGCAGTCTTATTCCAAGTTACATCAGGCAAGTTGAAATCGCACTTAAAGACAGATAGCATAATCAGAAACATTTGTCGTTTGCAGAGATTCTTCAGTCGCCGTGGTCGTCTATGACATTTCTAGTAGGTTTTAAGAGCTGGTGAACATATATTAAATGGATTGTGTGCCTTTAGATCGGGACTCGTTTGTCAAAACCTCCAAGTGGATCGATGATGTTCGGGCTGAACGAGGCAATGAAGCCATTGTGGTTCTAGTTGGGAATAAAACAGATCTAAATGAGAAACGGTAATATTGAAAACTGTCAGGACCTCATCCTTAGGCAAGAACTCATGTTTATGTTATTAGCCAAGTAACTACCGAAGAGGGGGAAAAAACAGCTAAAGAACTGCAGGTGATGTTTATTGAAACCAGTGCAAAAGCTGGTCATAATGTATGTAACGAACGCATATTGTTGAACAGACGTGTTAAAAGCCTTATAAAAAAAAGGTCAAACTGCTTTTTCGAAGAATAGCCCAAGCATTGCCAGGTATCAACAGTAATCCTAACGATCTAAAAGATTCAAGTAAGTCCGACACCTTAAAGTTCACAAACAAAACAAACTCATGAATCGAATAGTGCAGAAAATCAATCTTTCAAACTCTGGTTCAGAATCCAGTCGATGTTCCTGCTAAAACAACTATACTTATTTACCTTATCCATCTGTACAAAGAAAAACAAACATGGACTTGGTTCGCGCACTGCCTACCCAACTGTTACAAAGTATGGTACAGATAGTTAGACCTTGTGCCTCCCGTATAATATGTATAGCTCGCTTGAGGCCTTTATGCCTTTCTGTTGTTGAATATAAAGGAACATTATCAACACATCAACCGTGTGAGGCACACATGTTCTGGAAAATAAGAACTTGGACTTATTGCCAGGCAAAAGAAAAAAAAAAGCGAGAGAGAGAAGCGCAGGGCTTGCTGTCTAGATCATCATTAATTCTGCTGAATCTAATTATAATACAATGTATAAGAAATAAACAAGCTGAAAGTCAGAGAAGTGTAAAAAACGATGAGCAAACTGGAAATATTTCATCTGTTCACGTGGTCAATGAGTGATATAGCCCGAATTATGTAAATTGTCGGATATTCAAGTACATAGCTCTCGGATAAGCAAAAACGGTAACGAGCACGACTTCAGGGGTTTGAAAGACTTCTGCCCAGCTGCTGCTACATCGAAAAGGAACATACGTCAGAAAAACATGCGTACTATGCCAAAATGACAAAGGCGATGGATGTTTGGTATCCTTAGCTTCGATCATACGATAGATGTGGATACAATGGGAGATCAAGTGGAGCCTACAGTAACTTCTTTCATTCAGCTGCCGCTCTAAAGTTTTCTATACTAAACATAAGTTTGTTACAGTTGGATGCAGAACCATGACATTCCTTTGTTTTGAAGTTCTATCTCACGGATAGGATACGTGAAAGTTTGTTTGCGTCAAAGCCACATTGAAGTTATCAATCTATCTATTTTTTTCTTGCTCTCTCTAGTCTAACACGACATCAGTTCAGGTTACCAGCATTATGGCCTGGCCTCTGTTTTCTGAGGAAATCCTCACTGACCATGAAAGTGGATATCAGATATATATCATCATTTTTACAAATGCATATGAACATGCATATACCGCATGATCATTGAAAATTTCACTTCCGACGTCTTTCAGTGAACAGGTTCTTGTGGCTTTATGTTTAAAAAATTGGATCTGTGCTGGTGGTATATGATGGTGTGCATGTGGGTAATTGGGTGGTCTCATGGGCGTGGGTTGCGTGTGAAAGTGAATTGTGGATTTGCTATGTCTGGCACTGTGCAATTGTTTGTTTCCTACTTGCTGTTATGTTTGGAGGGTATTATGTCACGAGCCATGGGTTAGTTACGGATTTAACAAGAGCACCTATAGTCTCTTGGACTCGCAACTCAGGCCAAAGCCGGAATCGTTTTTGGGAATGTCTTATTAGAATTATAAGTAAATTTGTGGAAAACCAATCATTTGCCATCTTTAATGTACCTGTTGGATTGGAGAAAGGCCGACCACCGACGTTGATCAACCGGCTTGGTAGATTGGACATGAGCGATGTTTGGGTAGTGCAAGACTTGAACCTTGTCTCATGCTCCGACTCGGAGGGATGAAAGAAACTCCAATGATCACTGGCATCCTGATGAATGGATTGCGCCAATTCCCAAAGATATTTGTTCCATTTACCCATCCAATGAAGCTCTGATTTCAGCCCCTCAATATTTTGGGCTTGTTGGTTGATGAATTTCTTTGCTTCATGCAACTCGGAAAAGACTTTGCCGAGTTCGGCATCGCGCTGTCGGCACTGCTTTCGTGATTGGTCTCGTAATTCTTGTATGACATGATTGATATACGATCGATATGTCTCGAACTGAGCCTGGATCCGACATGACACTTTTTGGTTACGCTCGAGGTATATTTCCTTTTGATGGATGGTGTGAAGATGCTGAGCACTTTCATGTTGAGTGGCAGATACACGAGTTGTAAGTGACTCAATATCTTGAAGACACTGTTGAAGCTGTTGGTTTAACTGCGCCATATCTTCTTCCATTTTTGTTCGCTCCATCTCGCAAGTTTCCATTTCCTCGCAATGTTTAGCTTTCGTTTGTTGTATTTCCTCGCAATGTTTAGCTTTCATCTGTTGTATTTCCTCGCTGAGTTTACTTTCCACCATGTGCAAATGGCTGACTTCACTCTCTAGTTCCTTTATCTGCTTCTCCATTAATTCACCTGCTTCCGTCTTTTCTCGGAGCTCGGTCTGGGTTACCGATAGTTCAGCCCTTGTTGTCTGCAACTCTAATTGGGCTGTGTTTAACGCCTCCTTGCTTTCTTCCTCGGCACGTTTCGCCTGCTCCTGACTTGATTCTAGCTGTGATGACAGATTGTTTGCTTTCGTAGTTTGTTCGTTCAATTGTGCGCGCAATTGCGCAATTGCTCGATCTTTCTCTGCTACGACAGTCTCATGGTTTTTCGAATCCCGTGATATTTGTTCCTGTGCCAACAATGTATCTGCCTTGGCACTTTCTAATTCTTTCTCCATTTCCTCTACTTTTTTACTAAGCTGCATAAATTTTTGTGATTTTTCAATTGTCTTGTCATGTCGCGCAACCTATGCAATTGCATATAATGGTAAGTACTTTCCTGGAATCACATGTAGGTTCAAAAGGAGACAAGGAGAAATCCTTACTGTTTTTTGTAGACCACTGTTCTTTTGCCGCATATCTGCCAACTCTAGTTCTTTCGTTTGAAGCTGCGCTTGCAAATTGTTTTTTTCCATGGATACGGCTTGTAAGCTGGCATCTAACTTGCGTCCTTTCGTTTGCAATGTTTCGATTTCCTTCTGCATAGCATTTCGTTGCTTTTCAAATTGGTTGACCATATCCATTATTTGTTTTCTTGTACGGGCGTCATCAGTCTTAATGTTATTTCCTATTGATGTGCCGTAGGAAGTATCGCCACCAGATGCGTAATAAAAGTCATTTCCGGTATAACCGTCTAAACATCATTATTTCCATTTATTAGCTACGGTATGCTAAAAATTTCCCCAAACTGACCTGACCCATCTGTGCCAAAGCGATTTTGAGTCAAAAATCCGAAGCGTCTGTGTTTTCCGATATCTTCTGAGGGAATATCATACTCGCCTGGACCAGGGATATAGTCCTTAGCAGCTATGGAATGGATGGTTGGTTATTAACGCTGACTCCAGATGTCTCCATTGAAGGTGTGTTACCTTCTTGAAAACGTTTTGATTTCGCAAACATTCAGTCTAGTTAACAGGTAAATGAAGTAAGTGAATGTGATGGAGAGAGAAACAGAGAAAGGGAAATCAAAGTCTAAGAATAGGGAGCAAAGCAAATCAAGGAGAAGAAGAAAGATAGACTGGTGGTATTCTCTGTTATACAGGTCTTTTTTTCCTTTTTTTTCCTTTATTTGGGGGTCAGTTCCTGGGTACATGTTATCCACAAATGCTATCGGTCCGTATTTACAAAAGTTTTTGCACTTGTTCAATAGCAAAGGGAGCTATTACATCAAATCTTAAATTAGCTTGCTTCTTTCCATTGCACAAGGTAGTTTTAGCCTTGCCACCACCACTTACCAGCACGAAGAGCCAATACAACCACTAGAAAGTTGGACACAGTAGCCTTAGTACGTTGTCTGAGGAAAGCCTTCTGTTCCGGAGTAAGCTTCGGTTGCTAATCGTTTGTTGTTAGTGAATTAAGACGACCCTGCTTATGATCGCCACTTTTACCTGTGGCATAAACATCGTTGCTAATGAGGAAATGAGGGGATGTTGAGTCTCTTCTCTTTCTGCCCTGCCTAAAACCCTCGAAATTTTTCCGTTTATTTTGTCTGTGACGGCTTCCTCTCAAGCTTGTTCTCGGAAGCGAATTCGGAGAAACAAGCTGAAAGCTACATCTACGACTGCCATGGTTTAACCCTTCTTTTACGCCTAATCTTAACCCATAACCAACGCAAATACAGCGAAGCGCCGTATAAAAATTCATGCATAGCACTTCAAAGCCCTGCATAAAGGCGGAATAAAATAAGAAAACTTCAATTTGCCTTTCATTCCAATCCTGCATTGCTTGATATGCAAAATTAACAGCTACTATGGATATAAAATAAACTAATTGATTCATTGCCGGAGATCAGCTATTCTTTACTGTTTCTGCCATCCAAGGAAAGCTCGCTAAGTACCGTTAGCAGCGGATATATTACTCCCATCGTAAAAAAACCATCCACATTACCCCTTCTTACCATTACTATAACACCGAATCGTAATGATAACAAAACTTTCATCGTTATTCACTGTCTGTAGTGCAATGTAGAAGAACTCGAAAGCATTTACGCAGCAAGACTTCTTTTCGGAAAATTACATCTGTAAACTTCAATATAGATATCGCAAGGACCATGTATCGTTTTTTCAATTAAAGTAGGAGTTTAATCCAGTTCAGACCCGACAATCCTAATTGCAATACATACAGCTAAAATTGCTTAATTTCCTATATCGATAGTCAGGGTCCGTCTATTCTGCGCTGTTTTGTCTGCACTCCTCCTCCCTTGAAGAAAGGTACATAGTCATAATGCAGCTTGAGGAGGTTAAAAAAGCACGCTATCTCGCTTAGATCTTATAGATATGTTGGCTTGGTTTATTAACCCTCCTACGTAAAGATACCACTAAGAAGTGACACGGATTCCGTTAGCTTCATGCGATTGATTTTAATGAATCAATAACATTGTCATAAACATATCGATTTCTGTTAGCTAAAACATTGAGCCATTCGTATGCCTTCCACAGGGTTTTCCTCCCGCAATTGTACTTTTTTTAAGGCAAAAGAATTGCTTCGTATCATTTCTTTTGCTTGCTTGCGGTACGTCGGATGCTCTTGGTAGATACCTGGTGCCGCCAGATAGTATACATTTCGCCAATTCATCACTGTTGTGGTCATACAGTACCAATGGCTCTCCAAAAATCATTGCTTACAGTTAGTTATGCCTGCAATGTTTACTTGCAGGATTGTATTATAAATGTTTAAATAATGTAAATAATGTAGTTCAAAGTCTATAGATAAAGTTAGGATCCTGTACATCTGTCAAGTCGTCTTCTGCCTTCGTTTTCTCTCCAATAGGTTGGGATAAACGGTGTCGATTTGCTACAGCCATTCTCCAGCGCGCAAGCAACAGTAGAATAACACCCAGTACATTAGCAACAATGAATATCACAAAGCTTGGGACGTAGTAAGGAGCAAATCGGTCTGACATAATGTAAGGTCCAATGAAGTTTCCAACAGTGTAGGATATCATAATCATGCTGTTGTAAAAGATCTTTTTGGTGTAGCCAGATACATTGTTTGCAATGGATGCAAGCATCAACACGAGGGTGGGAAACGCAGATAGCGCAACATATTGACCGATCAGTTTGAGTCTTGACACTGGAATGACCACCATAAGCAAAGTGCCAATGGTGCCCGAAATCATTGCTGCGCATGCAACGTATATAGTTTGATTGGTTTTCTTGACGATATAAACACTCAAAAGGATGAAAATGATGTTAAGCGCACCGGTAGGAATCATTAAAAGAATACTTTGAAGGCTCTGTCGGCAAAACTTAGTCAGTTATCAAACAATCAGGAAGAATATCCGTACCGTAAACCCAAAAGACTTCATAATCGAGGAATCATAATTTGTCATGCCTCCGTTACGGAAGCAGAAAAGAAGAGTAGCAAGACAGAATGCCCATAACCGTAGTTCTGTTAAAGCTTCGATAATATGTTCTTTCTTGATTTTGGCTGTTCGGACAACAGCATTATCTTTTGTTCGCTCGTCCATCATCTCTTTCTCTGCGGGAGATAGGCGCAGGAGTTTGGACTTGGTATCCCCAATCAAGAAAAAGAAAGCAAAAATACCAACGATACTCGTTACGGCGCCGAGGATAAACATAATCCTACGCAGCTATATATAAATCACTAATGGTCTTCTGCGTTGTTCATATTACCATCTCCATTTTGCAATGCCATGATCTTCCATACGCCCAATGCCGTAGGAGATTAGGCCTCCAAACATAATACCACATCCGTTACAAAGCCAAATATAGCCTAGACGCGCAGCTTGCTCTGAGCGTCGATAAAAAGTGGAAACTAGTAGAGATAGTGCAGGATAAATGGCTGCTTCAAAGAAACCGAGTAAAAACCGCAGCGCAGTCATTTGTTGGTAGTTAGTCGAAAACCCGGAGCAAAACAGCACTGCACCCCATAGAAAGACGGTGAGTCCGATATATTTGGAGAGCGGCACGCGTTGCAAGAAATAGTTGTTGGGAAGCTAACAAATACTAAATGTTGTGTATCACTATGCAGGTGTCCGTTATTTACCTGGCAGACCAGATAACCAAGGTAAAAGATGGAAGCCACGAGATTGAATCTGTTATCGACGCCTAGATTCAAGTCTTCCATGATGCCAAGCACTGCTGCATAATTAAGGGTTGTTTTGTCTAGGAACTGTAAAATGTGAATACGAATATTGTTTGCAGAAACCCAAACTAAATAGTGCACCTGTAAAAAGTCGATTGTGCAAACAATGGGTAAGATCATCAAATCCAATTTTCGTACAAGTGCTCGCTCTTCAGGACTAACAACATGTTCGCTTCGATCGTCAGCAAAATCAACAGCCATCTTTTCTTCAGTTTGGCAAGTTTTGTCAACTTGTTTCTCTGATGCTAACGTCGCCATCCTCCCGACTTTGCGACTATCAAGAGTTAAAACAAGAAAGAGCGCAGAAAAGAATACAGCAGAAAAGATTTTATCTTCTGATGTCTGACTTTTTTGCGCGTTTTACCAATTAAGTTCGTAGCACTTCGGGAATAACGAACAGGTAGTTTACTCATCGTGCAAAAAGTGGTTGCACCAAAATTGCGGTTGTACGTTGCCTGTGTGTACCACGCTGTACAACCATAGAAACACACGATGCTTCAACGAGATGGCTAGGTATTCATATATCGCACGTTTTTAGGAAACCTTAGCACTACTTTACACCGATTGTGCGGAGCAAAATCAATTACAACATGTCAGCATCCGATAACGTAATACGTATAGCAGAAGTGCATAATAAAACGCTTAGATCACACTCTCTGCACATGATATCCAGCTCCTATGTAATATATGCTGGCTGTTAACAGTGTCATGAGCAAAGTACTGCTGAGCGATTTTGTGTAAGTATTTCATAACAGGGAAAGCAAGTCAGCTGAAAGCATAAATTGCCTAATGTTACTTTTGTATGTGTGGCTTAACTGGCAAATAAGAAGAATTTTACGTTCGCAGAACAACAAATCTTATAACAAGCTTAGAGAGTGGAAATGGCTTTTTGTAACAATTGGTGCTGATCATTGGGAAAGTTCAATCCCTGGCTATGCAGATCATTTTCCCAAAAATGACATGTTGCCGTCATTGTAAGGTAACATAATCTGACTTCTAACCGTGTCCCCTTAGAATTGTTCGTCTTCTTATTTGTCTAATAAGGACCAAGATCTAGATATTATGCTGAACAATAAAAGTAAGCTTTTCGATCCTTTGAGATATTCCAATCATAGTCTCAGGCATTTATCGGCTAATAATTTACGGCGGAAACATTTCAAGTGATGTCAATGAATAGTTGCAGAGAGACTAAACGATTCATTATTGACTTTTCCACACTGTTGACGTACTATTGACATTATTTAGTTCGCTGGCCGGAACTATGTTAAATAATTTTTATTTTTATGCGTTACCTATGCTGCATCTGAGCCATTACCCCTATGCTTGCACCCTCTAAAAGCATTTCTTCTACCAACCGAACTTCAACTGCAATAATAGCAAAATCTATTGATTTTGTCAATATCCCCTAGTGATATGTTGTTTGTTGAACGCAAGAAAATTGGTCAATGGAGTCCTATTGCGGGTGTGATATAGTAGGGACGATTGGCATATGTGCAAATGCGTCTACAAACTTCATATTCTTCATGCAACAAAGTGTCCGTAGCAGTTCTCGATCAACTTAGTAAAGCCATCAATCAAATAAACGGCGTGAATCGCATGCTATCTGACCGAATGCAGAAAATACTATAAGGTAACAGCATGATATGTCTGTGATATATGCTGACACGTGAGGGTTAGAGCCTGTAAATGCAATTGGGGTCTTGTGCATCAGTTGGGCCACCTCTGATATTAATTGCCTTGCCAGTAGGTTGTGAACGTCTTTGCTTGTTTGTCGGGTGCATACGATACCCGGAAATCAGCATAAGAACACCATTTTGTAGCTTTGTCTCCATGTAAATCACTAGGGTTAATATAAAGCAAGTACAAACTTACAACCATGAAAACAGGGCTCAGCAAAGTTTCCGATGATGTCAAGACGCCATCATAATGTTGTTATAGAACATTTTCTTATATACCATATAAGCTGGTAGAAGGAATAGTATCTAAAGCACATAAGCAGAAATGGCTACCCACGAAATGCATCATCCCATCAACTTGCATTTGGATCCGGTACAGCAACCAAGAGTACCGTATCAATCTTAGCAACTTGTAACATGGCATAAACAATGTAATGATATGGCTGAACCTTTTGTAAGATAGATGCTCAGCAAAATGAAGATGAGATCGAGTGCGTGGTTGGATTCATAGTAAAACATTTTAGCGGTTCTGCCGATAAAATCAAAGTATTCAGCAAGTACTGCGGGTATATTTACTGTAAACGTAACAACTATAAAATTCCGGCACAGTAGAGATCTTAGTCCGCCGCTTATACAGAATAGAATGATGGCTATACAGTAAGCCCATAGTCATATTTGTTTGCTTCCATAATATTGCCTTTCTTGATGCTTGCTGTTCTTTACTGCCATGTTGTCTCAGTACGTTCTTACAGCGTGAAATCATTCTCTGTATTGATATTTAGAAATCGTGACGCTCAAGCTGTCAATCAGAAAGAAAAATACGAAATACCAACCACGAATCTAATATTTCGAAGGATGAGCATAATCCTGTAAAATCTATAACGCTTGCACATATGAGCACTGATCGTGAGACTGTCATTTTCAGGGTTACCATGGCCGTTTTGGCAAAGTAAAGATCATTTATTTTTGCCCTGCACCATAGCTAATCGGACAGCCAGGAGCTATGGCCGTTCCGCTACAAATCCAGACACAATCTTAGCGAGTCATTTTCTTTTTACGGTGCTAGGAGGTTGCCACCAGAAGGATCAACGATGAATATATACTTGTCTCAAAAAGACAGAGTAAAACATTAACGCTAGAACGCCACACAGTAGAGCACAGCTTCCTATAGAATCACAAATAAACCGACTATATGTACCCAGTGAGATAGGTCGTAGTAAGTAGTTGTTAAAGTGCTTAATTCTGCTGCTCAGTCACTGTCTCTGGCTTTTCTCACTATTGCTTTGCTCTGACATACCCAAAAATTGAGGTCGATTGCAAGTTAGAAAGAACCGATCAAACTAACTGATCTGTCAACCTCGTTACAAGCATGTTGCTCGTCGCACTTATGCATGTGCTTATTTTAACCATCTTGGATGTGGTACACGACTCTACCTCAACAAGATTTAACTGTGTGCAACCATAGAAAGAATCTCGACGGCGCCGGCAAAGCATCGCCGTTCATGAATTATTGCTCCCATAATTTTGAGCAAAAACTCTTTGACCAGATACATTTCATCTTTAACACCGTTTAGACTTACCAATTGGGCTCTTTAGGCGGCCAGCGGTTGCTTGATCGCTTGGTGATCTTTATGTTTCTCCTACTTCCTTGGTGACCGGCACCAGGAATGTTCGCCGCCCTAAGCTGGTTCGGGGGCATTTGCACTACCTTATTTTTGCTTCCTCGAAGAGATGCGATGATATTTCTGTCTTATACAGCACAGCACACAACCAGTAATAATTCATCAATTTGTTAGGTAATTTGTCGCAGCGGTACTGAAAGCTACAGGCATCAGTGGCGTTTGCTGCCATTTTGATTCTGGTTCCTGTTAGTCAAAATATCGTGCATCTGAGATGACTTCCTGTGCAACTGGAATCGGTTTCAAGGTCAGCAATACTTAAATTGGGTATGCCCGTCGACCTTAATATGGTACGTTTACTCATTCTGTCCGGGCAGTGTCCATTCGTGCCACCATAGCAAACGGACTAAGTACATCAGTGTGCTGATACTTTATAGCAATTATCATGGCCGAGTCTGCCCTTTCTTTCACATCACATCCTCTGTATAGAAACTTGGTTATAATTGTTACACAGAATACAGGAAGTCGGTTCGCGCAATAGCTTTGACAACGTTGGGAAAATCCGTTTCAAACGTAATAGCTCATAATTATAGCATTATGCTGACTGAGATTTCTTCGTATTAACGCATGTTATCAGAGTTAACTATCTGTAGTAAGCGAGCGATTTTTGCCTTTTTTTCCTATATGGTTCAATAAAGACCAACCGGAATCGCATGTCAATTTGAATTATCTGTTCAGCCTACTATTGGCACGGTCTACTAGTCAGAAGCTTATAGCTTTTTTAAAAAAATATCTTGAACGCAAGTAGCACTGTGTAAGCGTTACGATAATAAGCATACATTAGCGTAAGCTTGTGCATATCTATTTGCAAATTACGTGCTGTAAGTAAGGTCTTTTACAAATCCTAACGGATACAATTAGCAATAGCAGACAAGAAGTGCTAGGTACGATAATCATCTCCGTGTTAAATAGAAAAGCAGGTAGAGGTTAACTATCGTATGAAAACTGGCAAGTGAATTAATGGCTAAGCAAAATTATAGTAATAAGAGAAATTATTCATTCTATGGGTTATCCCTATTAAAGTCGATAAATGAAGTTGGGGTCTTGGGTGTCTGTCAAATCATCCTCCACATTGGTTACTGTGTTGCTCGGATTGGCTTTTCGTATCTTATTGACTATTGCCATCTGTCTTCTTGCCACCAGGATCGCGATCGATGCCACGGCCATAGCGCATACATAGATTACCAGACTTGGCACGAAATGAGGACTCCATCGCCGATCCATAACATAAGGACCGATGAAATTTCCAATTGTATAAAACATCATCATCATGCCATTATAAAAAATCTTCTTGGTATAACCGGAGACATTGTTGGAAATTGAGGCCATCATCAGCACGTAAGCAGAAACCGACGCCAATCCAAGATATTGACCAAGCAGCTTAACCTTTGATACCGGTATGACTACCATCAGAAGTGTACCAAAAGATCCAAAGGCCATCATTGCACTGGCGACGTACAAAGTCTGGTTTAATCTGGTGGCGATATGCACGCTAAGAAGAATAAAAATGATATCCAAAGCGCCGGTGGGAATCATCAGCAAAATACTTTGGAGTTTCTACATTGAGAATCAGGATAAGTTCAACTCAGTTACTGGTCTGCTTACCGTAAACCCAAATGAGTGTGTAATTTGTGAATTGTAAATGGTCATACCACCATTACGGATGCAGAACAGAAAACCAGCCAAACAAAAAGCCCACAAACGAACTTCTTTGCAAGCTTCGATCATGTGTTCCTTTTTAATAACATGTGTTCGGAAGACGGCATTATCTCGTGTACGACTGTCCACCAGAACTTCTTGTTCCGGCGTCAAACGTAAAAGGCTTGATTTAGGGTCGCCAATTAAGAAGAGGAAAGCAACGATTCCAATAAAACATGTAACACCGCCCATAATGAACATGATCCTATTGACATACATACACATGAGAAAAATCTTAAATTTCCTATCGCGATGCTCACCATCTCCATCTTGCAATTCCATGATCATCCATAACACCTATGCCATAGGATATCAAGCCACCAACGGCAACTGCAAATCCGTTGCAGAGCCATACATAACCCATGCGAGCTGCTTGTTCCTTGCGGCGATAGAATGTTGACACCAACAGTGAGACGGCAGGATAAATACCGCCTTCAAAAAAACCCAAACAAAATCGTAATGCAGTCATTTGCGAAAAGTTATGGACGAATCCTGAGCAGAACAGAACAGCACCCCATATAAATACGATGATCCCAATATATCTTCCGATAGGGATGCGTTGCAGCAGATAGTTATTAGGAATCTATTCAAACGCGTTATCAATTTTTTTGGTCTGTCGTATTGTCCTATATCCGTACCTGAAACAGAAGATAGCCTAAGTAGAAAATAGATCCTATAACGTTGTAGTCACTGCCCTGAAGGTTTAAATCTTGTTGAAATGTGAACATTGCTGCATAGTTGATCGTGGTTTTATCCAGAAACTATCCTACATGAGCTTCAAATTCTGAAGATATGTTGCTTACCAACCTGCATGAAGTTAATCGCACACACAATTGGCAAAATCATGATATCGATTTTTCGCAGAAATGCACTCTCGGCGGCAGATGGGGCAACAGTGTTTTCCTCGTCCTTGTCATGTCCGACGTATACTTTTTCTTCATCTATATACACCTTCTCGGACAGTTGTTCTTCGGTATGTTTGGTAACCATCTCGCCTGCTCTTAGTACAGAGATGGAAGTAAAAACGGAAGAAAGAGAACAATGTAAAATCTTTTATCAGCTCTCGTGCTCTTTTTCTGCTTCTCACAAATTCTGATTTAAGCGTTTTAAATCCCTGCCATATTAGAATAGTAACACCTGCGAAACAGTCGTACATGATCCGTGTACCATTGCATATGCTACGATGCGCAAGTTTCCACTGCGCTATCCATTTTTATCAAAACCTATTTTTGAGCGAGTCGTTCGATTATGCAGAACAGATAGAAGAAGAAATCAGTCTAGTAACGAAAATACGCTTCACACATACAGCGGCTTTGATAGTATCCAGCGTAGGTGCTCAAAACATGATACCGGTAAGCATATCGTTATGGCCCACTCGCTTGCGTCTTCTATATAGTGTATGTCATTACCTACAGCATGTTAGATACTGATGTATAATTAGCAGTCGTGAAGAAGTGATCAATAATTAGGATTTGAGAAATGTGCGAGAGTAACGAAGTTACAAATCTAGACTCCAATAAGTTTAGGTGACAAAAACGTATAATCATTCAGCTGTTGATAAATTTTACTTGCGAGACTTAACGGAGAAACTTCCGACCATCGGTGGTATGCACAGCGAGGTGAAATCGATGGCCGTGCTTACTTTCTATTTTAAGGAAATTTGTCTATTTGTTGGGCAAAAAAAAATCTCGCATCGGATACCCATATACTGGTCTTGATGTATTCCATAGTAATAGTAGATGGGAGTTTGGCCAATACGTATTATTTATGGATATAAAATGTAAAAGCAAGCATATAAAAGGTGCGATAGAAAAGAGCGCTGTCAAAATACTTCTTTAAAGTCGATAAATAAAGTTTGGATCTTGCACGTCTGTCAAATCATCCTCGACGTTCGTTGCCACATCAGACGGCCGTGCCAATCTTTCTTTGTTTACTATAGCCATTTTCCATCGAGCAAATAATAATAAGAGGGCAGCAATTTCCATAGCACAGAAATAAATGACCAGCCCTTGCACATAATGTGGTGCAAACCGGGGCGCCATAACAAAAGGTCCAAGGAAGTTGCCAACCGTGTAAAAAATCATCATCATTCCGTTGTAAAAAATTTTCTTGGTGTAACCGGAGACGTTGTTCGCAATGGAAGCAAGCATAAGCACATAGCTGGATACGGATGCCAATCCAAGGTATTGGCCAATGAGTTTGTATTTGGGTACCGGTATGAGAGCCATTAACAATGTACCAACGGCGCCAAGGGACATCATAGCGCTAGCAACATATAATGTCTGGTTGGTTTGGTTGGAGACGTAGACACTAAGCAAAATGAATGTAATGTCTACAGCACCAATCGGAACCATTAAGAGTACACTTTGTAACCTCTGAATTTTCGGTTAGATTAGACCCGATTTGAGTACTTTCTACCTACCGTATATCCAAAGGAATGAGTGAGTTGCGCGTTGTAATTTGTCATCCCACCGTTACGAAGACAAAACAGCAAACTGGCAAAACAGAACGCCCATAAGCGTGTTTCTTTGAACGCTTCAAGCATATGTCTTTTTTTGATAATAGTTGTTCTAACCACAGCATTATCTCGTATGCGATTCTCAATCATGATCTCCCGTTCAGCGTTCAAGCGTAAGTACTTGGATTTGGGATTGTCAATAAGGAAGCAAAAAGAAATAAATCCCACAAAGCAAGTGATACCTCCAAGAATGAACATGATCCTGTTACAGGAAAACAAGTGAGTCTACGAAGATCTCTTTCTTTCTGCTATATGCCCTGTTTACCATCGCCATCGAGCAATACCATGATCGTCCATCAACCCAATTCCATATGCAATAAGCCCACCAATGGCTACAGCAAATCCATTGCATAGCCATACGCAG
>JNDP01000869.1:0-35697 GCA_000696975.1 Apophysomyces trapeziformis B9324
TTGACTTCACTGTTCATATGGGGCTTCATCTCGACAAACAGCTCGTAGGCCTTAGCAGGATCGGCAAACATATAATCCGTTCCACGCTTAACAGCCTTCATAAAGGCCTGGACTTTCTCAGGATTGTTCTGGATGAACTGTTCGTTACCAATGTACAAAATCTATGAAGGGCAAAGGTAAGCATATTTTCTTTCTTTCTAACGCAAACATGAAATCATACCGAACAGAAGCAGCAGCAGCCCAAGTGAGCTAATTCATCAATACGGAGCATTTGGACATCATCGCGGGAACGTCCTTGCTGAACTGACCATTCTTCGAGTTCGACCATTTGCACATTTTCCAAACCGATACCAGCATCGATCTCGCCCCGAATGATTGCGCCGGTGACATTCATACCTACACGGACGGCAGTGTAGTCTTGCGGCGTCATGCCATACTGACGCGTCAACTCGTCCAACTGGATCTTGCCAAACTCACCGACGTAACCGATGCGCTTGCCGCGAAGACTTTCAAAGTCTGTTGTGATGCCGCTCTTGGAACGAAGATACACAACACCAGTGAAGGGTTCGTCCAACAGAGTACCAAGGGATTTGATAGGGAAACCTCTAGCCTTGCCGGCAATTGTGTGGATCATAGCCTTACAGCCAAGATCCACCTTACCCGAACCAATGATTTCTGTCACATCGGATGGATTGTTGGGCTCCAAGATGGCCACCTTAATTCCCTCTTCAGCAAAATAGTTCAGTTTCTCTGCCAAAAAGAGTGGCAAATGGTAAGGAGTAGCGTGCCAGTTCAACAAACAGGTGATCTTATCGGTTGACATTGCGACGGAAGAAAAAATTGAAAGAATGGAAAACAGAGGGTTGAGACCAAGAAAATACGTCCTTTATATTTTTCTGGTTGGGGTTCCCAAGGAGATGGAATGACTGCTATCAAAGATATCTGTGTAACCCAAGATGTTCCGTACTCACCCTTCATGTCTTAATCGCCGCATGAAAAAGTCTCACTTCATGATGACCCATGTCTTAGCCAGTAAAGAATAGATAGCGCGTCTTTAAGGACACAATAACGAATATAACCGTTGATGGTAGGGTCACCTAATTATTACAGAATAAGAGTCATGACTATCAATGTCTTTGCTCTTTTGTTTGGAGAATCACGCTTCAAAAGAAGGTAAAGTGCAAGGGACCCGATTTTGCTCAGGCGTATTCAAAAAAGAAAAATTAGCATTACATTTGCAACACAGATACACGGGCGCTCTCTACAGTCACTATGATTAAACTTGCCTCATTCCTATTTATTGTTTCTGGGCAGAGTAACAATAAACATACGGGTAGCCGGTTAAACATTCAATCTCCAGGTTCCCACGCGAAAGGTTGATTTGTCCAGTTGTCACGGAAAAAGGCCTCCACATTCTAATCATATCTATCATTTCCTCTACTGCTGCTTTAGCCCTTTAAATATCATAGGCAGTATCGCTATAAGCTTTTTTTTTTTTTTAGTCAGCTAAAGCAAATCATCACAAGCTCGCTCGGCAGATTGAACGGCGTTTTGAAGGGGCACGGTCTAAAGCTTGATAAATCAGAAACCCGCTACTGTTATCGGGATCATCCAAGATGCCGTTTATCCCACAAGAAGAATATGTTGTAAACGTGAGAAGCATACATAGTTGGACACAAGCACGATGTATAACCGTATAAAGACGAAACTACTATTGAAAACCACAGATAGAACAGGTAAAACCACACAGTAGAGCCATGAATAAACATCATTTTGATCGACTCCATAAGTGACTGTATCAAACCATTACTAAGGAAAAGGACACTTCCTCCGATATTTAACGTGAACCGCAATTATGCTAAGCGTCATCAAAAGATGCATCGTCTCCAAATAATGATGTATAAGTCTTTCAGGGTTCTGTTCTGATAAAGTTAATGCCGATTATTTAGGACATTGCAGCCGATAGTAAAAGTTTGGCATCTCAGCGGGGAGGTTCCTGACCAGGGAACAAAACCCCTAAAGAAATAGCATATAACAAAATTGTCTCTTCCAACATAAATTTCGCATTCAAACCAACTTGTACACAGCTTTAAATCATCTATGACACTTCTTTTAGCATGGAATATCATAATTGCGCTGTCCATTATCCACATCATACCAAGTGCTTGCGTTCAATGGATGGCTGAAATTCCTCACGCGCCGCCGCGATGGAAGAGTAAGCTTTTCAATATTCCTACTTGGATAATTCCTATCGAAGGTATAATAAGAGAGAAAAGCCATAATAAACATAACTTAACTGTGGGATTTTGTTAGGATACGACAACGATGTGTTCGATGCGACGACTGTGTTTTCAGTTACCATTATGGGGGCTTCTGTTGCTTACTCTGTCTATTTCATATTCGCTGTTTATCTCCCATCCTTGCCCACCAACCGTAGAACAATCGGAAGCTTTAATAAGCTGATCATGATGTATCTCGTAGCCACGTTCGTAGCCAGTTTTACATTTTGTTTGATGAATGCTGGCAGGATATGGGCATCTTTTGGTGTATTCCACAATCTGTTTGAAATCATGTTGCTGGCCTATATTATCATACGTCAGATAGAAGCAGCGCAAGTGATTCCCACCTTTCCTCTTTATCTTCCATTGATCTACTAACCTCTCAGATATAGTGAGCGATGGTTTGCACCGGTCTCCTTCATGTATATCCTTGCCACAATGGCTATTGTTATTGTTGCTCCCTGGCCACTTGATGCATTGTTTTTTAAGTTTCAAGGTAAGCTCACAAGCAAATGGTTTGGGTGCTAAATGAATCTTTACAAGGACTGGCTACGGATTTTGCTTTGTCCTTCGCCTTAATTCGACTATATCTCCACAATCGCGAGGCTGCTAAGCATATCCACGTTCGAGTCCCAGCAGCTGGTGAGACTAACAATACCGACCAAGGAGATCTCAAGAAACGCAAATATATGCCTCCCGTCCATCACCATTTGCTTATTATATCCCTGGCTGCAAGTTTACATAGCATAGGCAACGTTTTGGTAACTGTGTCAAATCACTTCTTGATGTAAGCTTTAGAAAAACAAATATAGCACATTAATTCACACAATACTATTAGGTGGGTTATATTTCAATTTTTTTACGGAGTGGCATTTCCGATGTACGCCTATTACTGCGTTTCGGAGCCGAACTCTAGCCGAATCTTGTGGTACCCTATCAGCTTTTCCAAAGAGGCGTTAGTGACCGCCTTTAGTGTAGTACTATCAGGCTTTAGCATAGTTGTAGGCATTTTAAATTCTGGTATAGAAGCCTGATCATCAGCAAAACGAACCTGACCGACATCAATAACTGAAATAAATACATGGTCATCATCTTCCAGCTATCTCACAACGTTCTTTATTCGGCTTTTTTATTCTTGTTTTATATTTCTTTATCTTCTCGTTAAACAACGCGTTTAACTTCAAAGAATCGTTTCAGATATATGACTTGCCAAAAACATACCGCTATCAACAAAGCTACTTGAGCAAGGGACCACCATTTAACGCGAGAATTGGTGCTTTCAGCGGCTGCCACCAGGATATTAACAATAGAAGCGTTTTCAACGGTCTAACTTACTATTTCTGTGCTGACGCTCGCGAACAATAATGTACTCTTGTTCAGATTTAATAGCAAAGATACTGTCGGCTAATTCGCGGATTTCACGTTCAATCGGGTCAATGTGTTCTAGCAGCGACATGTTTAGATTAAGCGTTTTCAAACATAGTCTTCACCTTTGGTATCGTCTTCAAACTTTTGCATGTCATGGACGTTAAAGCTGACGTGTCTAGCAGGGACAGATGACATTCTGTTCACGAAACAATACGTATATCTGCCAGGTACGGTTGCACGGATGACATGTACGCCAGAGGTTTGTCGGGCAGCGCTATTAATCAGTTGATTCCTGGGATCATGTATCTGTAGAACCCTCTCAGCTATCTGATACAGCGGCTACCGTATATAAACCGCTACTTTACCATAAGATCGATACCTGGGTGGCCATTCTCGCCAACCTGTAAATGAAGGTGAATAAACGAAGTACATCACGGCTGGCATTGAATCTAACCTGGAAAGACACTGTCATTTTGTCTCCTTCAGTCAATTGTTCAAAAAAGCATTCCGAACCATGAGCACGAATGTCTATGCTCAACGCATCGGTGATATTAAGTAAAGCACATGCAAGAATAAGCACGATTCCTAGCAGTCGTTGCGCTGAATGCAGCATGAGATTGGAAGAAAGGAGGCAAGCACTTCTCGGTTGCGGACGTTGAAATTTACTTGCACTTTTCAACGCAACAATGCAGGACCATTGTCACCTTTATAGTTGCACGGCATAACAGAATCCCTCCGCAAATCAAACAATACAATTGAAGTTCTTTCTATAATAAGCTTCTGAGCTTGTGAATCGAAGGGAATGTGGTCCTCAGCGGGGCGCGTCAATAAATTCGTGTTCAAGCTCCTTTCTTAGCGTCAAAGTAAGGTCATATATATATTTAATAGCAAACGAAGTAAGCTTAAATCTTAAAATACACCTAATAAAAGAACCTTATCTTGTCCCTCTTCGTCCATCATCGACATATACTGTGTCCTATCCCAGCATTCATCGTTTAAGGGTGCGTGAGAATTTCCACATCAAGGCTGGGACTGTCGTGCCCGAACAAAAAAACGGAAGTAGCCACAACATAGGTCACCAACTCTCCATTTCAGAATTCGGATTCTTCATTTGTTTTTACCAGTCATGCAATGAATAGTCAAGGAGAAGTAAGGGAACCGTGTTATTCCTAGAAAAGAATGATCAACATTTGAATGAATAGGATACCATTACCGAGGATATGGTTGCAACAGGAAGCGACATGGTGATACCTCAGCATTCCTTATCTGTTCTAATTCCTACCAAAATAGCAAGGTGTTGACTGGGATTGCCTCCACTGCTCAAGAGAAAGTTATCGTGCCCACAGGTTGGGTATTGAAAACTTTAAGAACAAGACTAACTGTTTCCTAATAGGAAGGCAACGTTTAAAAAATACTTGAGCCTAGGCAGCATACCAGAAGGGTTTCAGGTAATAGACTTGACTATCTGATATTCGTAACGCAAAACTAAACGACGCAAAACAGGCCAAGACTTTAAAGACACTAGATGAGCAATTTTACCGGTTTAAGGTTGCCAAACTTGGTGAGAGCTGCAGCATTGGGCATTTTCAATTGCGCAACCTGGTATGGGCTCCTGATAAGAATAGCGTCTATTATATGTGTAAGGATACAGTAGGAATTGCACGTATCTGTATAACATCATATTGATTTTCGTTCTTGTGCAGCCAATAATACCATCCGTCAATGGTCACCGCAATTGAACAGCAGCCGGCTCGTTCTCAACGTGTGTTTTGACGTGATCAGCATGGCATGTTCTCATGGCATACTACTCGCAGGCGGTGCGGGAGGCGAGTACGCCTGCAAGCGGTTAGATGATGAAAAGGTCCATTATACCAGTGCAAGACCCGATTCCGTCAGCACGGTGAATCACTTGGATATCACGAGTGGATTACATGGAGGTAAAATCTAAATAGGCGCACATATTATGGTAGATAGAGATAACTTAGTTCTGTTTGCGTAGAGCTTGTTGCATTGATCTCAGGCAATGACCAAAAGATACGGTTCCTTAACTTGCACACAATGACAATACCAAACACTTTGTCATTTCCATTTGCGGTAAATGTATGATGCGGTAGAAAAAAAGAATCCACCAAAAAAAAGGACAACAATGCAAAGTAAAAAGCAAAACTGGTTAGTGCTCGGCGTTATCCCCTGATAAGAAGTTGATCTGTGTCGTGGGCGATTCAACGCAAACACTTATAGCAGACGCAAGCACCGGCCAGGGTAATTATGAAGCACCTGTAACAGAGACCAAAGGAATCTGACACCTTGAGAATAGTCATCGGATCGAGTAATGAACATTTCGATTACTCTTTTGCGTGCTGTTGGCATCCGAACGGCAGAACGTTTGCTACTGGGAACCAAGACATGACTACAAGGTAAAGTTTCAAAATGAACATATCCTTCAGGACTAATGGTGCATAAAGGGTTTATGATATACGGAATACACAAAAAGCCATGCATGTCCTAGGCGGTAGAGCGGGTGCTATCCGATCTCTCCGCTTTTCACACGATGGGAATCTCTTAGTAGCAGCAGGTAAGAGGAAATGGAAATAGAAGGGCAATTGTATAAACTTCTTCTTTTCTGATGGCATTAGAACCTATTGATTATGTTCATCTCTATGACGTACAGCAATATGACAGCTGTCAGGTTATCAATTTGTTTGGAGCTGTGGCAGGAGTTGGTAATACTATAATTTCCCGGCAAAGAATGAAATACTAAACATGGAACACAGCATTTACCCCTGAAGATCAGGCTTTGTTCATCGCCAACGCGACTAATGATGTAGGGTAAGTAACGAATAATCGGAAAGAATGCAGTCTAAAAATGTATAACTAGGCATGGGATCTATGAATTCCAGAAAATAAATGAAGAGCCAGTTATATACTTTTGATACCATCTAATGTGTGATTCTATAGTTCACTTCATTGGTATATTTATTAAAGAGAGGAAGAGCATCTAGAAATGAAAGAGGAAACGGAGGAGATAGACGGAGAGTTATGGAAAGAAGAATATTATGTACATGATGCTTGTAGTTGGTTTCTAGAGGAGTTGGGATGCTGAGTTTTGTGCATGCCAACGCACTACTTCTTCATAAATGGCCCAAGATATGGCCGAATTTAGCGGCTTCCGAATCAGTCGAACACTGATACCATCAAAAAATCCCATTATCCCTTCCTCCTATAGAATAACCATTAATAATGTACTCGTTCTGTTTTCTTTTCCTTTACCCTGAATACTTTCTGTGCCGCCTGGATAAGATATTTGTATAAATTTGGTTTCAACTGCATTCTTGTTTTCAGCATGTCAAAAGGCTGAGTCATACAAGTAGCTGCGGCGCCCGCAACTACACCGGAACCTAGATTGATAGCAACATTTGCCACTGCAAGCTGTTGTGATTTCATGAATGCTGTTCCCAAAGAGCCAGAAATCAAGACAAAGAGCATGTTACTCTTTGTTTATCCTTTTCGCTGTTTGTATAGGTTACCATTAGTCCAGCTTTTGGTCTGTTCGTAAAAGAATAAGTAAATGCCAGCGAAAGGCGCATCTCGAATAAAGGTCGCACCGTAACCAGCAAACAATCCTTTGTCAATCGAATTACTTTGTAAATGATACAGAACAGCTGGCTGACTTACCTCGAAAGCCATCATTTTTTACAATGGATCGAAAAGCTTGGCCCATGCTCTTGTAATTGTAGAAATTACTTTCGTATCTCACTTTGACCACTGTGATAGGCATCATCACATAACCCACGGCACCTCGTGCTGCTGCTCCTGAAATCAAATTCTCCCACCGTTTTTGCTCTTTCCACTGGGGAGAGGATGAAGGGGATTTCCGGACTCGTTGCAAAACCTCTCTGATTTCTGCCAATGTGCAGAAATACAAAGCGGATCCAGGAACATTTCTATAGATGGATACAAGTTGGTCATACAATTGCGCTTGTCAGACTAGAAAAGGGGACTCCTTTTCTTTTCTTTTCTGTTTTTTTTACCTTACGATAGTAGGCACCGTCCCTCTCCACAGACCATGTACTCCATTGGTCTGAACAATACCGCGAATGGTGGAATAAATGGTACTTATCGCCGGAGAAATAAACACATTAGCGAAATGTGCTATACAGTGAATAGAGCATGCAACCTTTTATGCGGTGCAACCAATAGTCCTTTTTGTTTAGCTTCGCGCAAGAAGGCAAGGTGATCCTGTCGTTGTTGCTGAAGTCGTGTTTTTATCAAGTCCAGTGGCTGCAAGGTCACGCACGCGGTCATGCCAGACAGGGCACCACCGACAAGATGCAGCACTGGATTCTTCTCCATGAATGGGATAGTTGACTGAGTTTTGATACGTGAAGAAAAGGAATAAGCAGATTCGAAAAACACTTTGTATCAACTGGGGGTAACAACTCCGCTCAACAGTCGAACTCTTGAGCTACCGGATGACTCATATTCTGATTTGGAATGTCTCCTGTTATCTTTCTTTCCGAGAACTAATCCAGGTTCTAATGATAGCATGAAATGAAGGACGAAGTTTGGGCTGTACAGGCTTTCCCCGACATTTCTTTTTATTTAGTTTTTTGTGTTCATTCTTAGTACAAAAAGAAGCGCGGGAAAATAGAAGAGTCTTTGGTACATAACAATGGCAATGAATGATTGCCGACAGGGTAATTATAGAAATTAAAAGGAAGAAAGGGTGTCTACAACTTGCTATCCCGGTTGGCGCCAGCGAGCTCAACCGCAGCATTGGAAATAGCAATCACATCACGTTCAACCACACGAGTCTGGAAAATAACCTTTGAACCTTCCTTCCACATTTGGGTTTCCAAAGTTTCGCCAGGGAAGACATGCTTAGCAAAGCGAGCCTTGATGTTCTTGAAAGAAGCAGGATCGTTGTTACCAAAGGTCTTCAGGACATGCTTGCCGGAAATACCAAACGAGCAAAGGCCGTGAAGAATGGGCACATCAAAACCTCCCTAATAACAGTCTTGTTAGTTGATCCACCGCTCTTTCTAAGCATAGTCATAAATACGTACAATAGCTGACATTGAAGGGTCAATGTGCAAGGGGTTATAATCGCCGCTCAAGCGATAGAGAGCGGCTTGATCTTCGTTTGTCTTCTCTGTCACAATGGCATCTGGTTTGCGGTTAGGGGGAGTATTGCTAGCAGTGGCAGCTCCACGGTCAGCGCCTTTCTTTGGCCCACCGAAGCCGCCGCTTCCACGGATAAAGAGGGTGAACTCATTCTCAAAGACGACTTCACCTGAGCCATCAGTGGTCGTAACACCGATAGTAACCGCAGCACCCTTGCCCTTGTCAAGGATATCAACCACACGAGCCTGGGACTTGAGGGTTCCGCTGGTGGGAATAGGTTTCCTCAAAGACAGGAATTGTTCGCCGTGCAACAACATCATCTATGTCAACGCGGTCAGCATGATATTCTTCCCTAACTCCCTATAATGATTTCGCGCCCAATTTACTTACAGGGTTGAAGTTTGGAAGGAAATCTCCGAAGGGAACAGACATCATGGACGTAAATGAAGGAATCACACCAAAGGTAGGCAATACCGAGAAGTTAACATCATTTTCGTACACATATTGAAGATCTGTGCGCTTGCATCCAACACCAAGAGCGTAAAGGATAGCTTCACGTTCAGTGTACTCAAAGTCTTGAATGTCAAACTTTAGTTTCTTCGTGGCTTCAATGTCGAATGCGCCATCTTCCTTTGCTGGCTCTTCCTCGCTAACGTTGCTGAAGTTTTCCATGAAACCTTGGAACGAATCCTGTGTCGAGTTAGGGTTGGTAGCACGACCATCATCAAAGTCAGTAATGCGAGCCCACTCGCTGGCAACCTGTTCAGGTGTCAAGGTGCGGTTGGCAGGGAAGCCAACACCTCCAGTACGTTGCCAGCGCACTTTGGCAATCCAGCCACTGCCAACTTCGAAAATACTGCCGGTTTCCTCATTGGAACTGTGGCCAAGGTAAGCTATAAGAGGTGCAACATATTCAGGCTTGAAAGCTTCCACCATCTCCGGAGGCATGACAGTAGCAGTCATACGGGTACCGGCGTTGGGAGCAATGACGTTGGCCAGAATGTTTCTACGTTGACCTTCCAAGGCAATGGTCTTGGTGAAGCCAACAATACCAAGCTTGGCGGCACTGTAGTTCGTCTGACCGAAGTTTCCGTACAGACCCACCGCAGAAGCAGTATTGATGATACGACCATATTTTTGCTTGTGAAAGTGAGGCCAGGCAGCCTTGACGACTTCAAACAGGCAATTTAAGAAGTTAGTCGCTGGGAAATAAGAGCCATTTTCAATAGCTACCTTTATAAGTGCCTCTTAAGTGGACTCTGTGAACCAGATCCCAATCAGCGTCACTCATTCTAGCAAAGGACTTGTCACGGAGGATACCAGCATTGTTAACGAGGATATCAATGCGACCGAAGGCTTTGATTGCTGTCTCGACAACCTTTTCACCATCTTCGACAGAATCATAGTTGGCAACGGCTTTACCGCCAGCTTTGCGGATCTCATCGACAACCAGGTCAGCAGCACGGGAATCGGAACCCTGGCCATGGGTGGAACCACCAAGGTCATTGACAACTGTAAGGAAACAGGGACGGCATGACTCAGCATAAACAAGGACGAGGGCAAAATGGATATCATCAAGGATGACTTACCGACGGAAGCACCCAGCTTAGCTAAAAGCAATGCATAGGCTTTACCAAGTCCACCACCAGCACCGGTAACAATGGCGACCTTTTGGTTAACGTGGGTTAGTTCTCACAGGCGAAACATGACATCCATGTTTTACCTGGCCATCGAATCTTAGGGGTTCACCTGTGGGGTTTGCTTCAGCAGCCTTGGCTCGTTCCAGCAATGCCATGAAGTCAGTATCCATTACAGAGGAAGGATATTCATTGGTCTTGTCGAAATCACAGATTTCTTCCCACTTGGCACTGACTGCTGCAGGGGTAAATGTTTCATCCGCTTTGAAGACGACACCGGGTGATCGTTCCCATCTGAGCTTGGAGACAAAACCGCCACCGACTTCGAAGATACCACCATTGTCTTCGGTATTCTCATGGCAAAGGTAACCCACGACGGGGGTTACGAATTCAGGCTTAAGTGATTGCAAAATTTCGGGAGGCATGACAGTCTCCGTCCTACGAAAGAGCAAACAAATAAATCAGCGGCCCAAACCTGCTTATTGCAGACATACATTCTGGAAGCCGCCATAGGAGCAATTGTGTTTGTGTGGATGTTATCTTTGGCACCCTCCTTTGCCAAAGAGCTACTGAAACTAGCCAATGCAAGCTTGGCTAATTAAACGAATAAGTAAAAAGGGAAATAGGTATATCAAGAGGGAAGTAGATCACTTCTTACCAGCGCTATAGTTTGCTTGACCAAAGTTTCCGTACAGACCAGCAGCAGATGCTGTCATGATGATTCGTCCATACTTTTGTTTTCTCATGATAGGCCATGCTGCCTTGGTGACAGCGTACGAGCCTTTGACGTGGACTGCTTGAATCAAATCCCAGTCGGCATCTGTCATTCTGGCAAAAGACTTGTCTCGAAGAATGCCTGCATTGTTGATGACAATGTCGACGCGTCCGAATGCCTTCATGGCGGTTTCGACGATCTTTGCACCATCTTCGACGGAGTTGTAGTTGGCGACTGCCTTACCACCGGCTTTACGAATCTCTTCCACCACGGCATCGGCTGCATTGGAGCTAGTACCGTCGCCAGTTCTAGAAACACCCAGATCATTTACGACGACACTGGCACCACGAGAGGCAAAAAAGAGGGCATATGCCTTACCGAGACCTTTTTTTTGTTTTTTTGAAAGAATGATAAGTATATATGTTACTGTGGAATGGCTTAAAATGGCAAACCTCCGCCTGCGCCTGTAATAATGGCGACTCTTCCATCATAACGGATTTCATTAGCCATGTTGTGTATTTACAAAGAGAAAAACTGGGGAAAGATGTGGGGAAAGGTGAGATACCAAAGATTTTATAGGAGATTTTCATTTGAAATACTTTGTGTCACTGTGGAGAGTTTTCACATGCCGGTCTTTGCATGTGATTCGTTTGTCATCATGTTCTATGAGGTATCCTCCGGTTTGTCTCCGTACATCGTCCCCGCTACAAGGTAAATTACATAAGGAAACATGGCCTATGTACACCATGAACGCTATTTGATTCTGGCTAAAACTGCTTTACATCAATGATCGTCGTCATCCTGTTAACTACTCTCAAGTTTCTGCTCATATAAGCACATTAGCATATTTATACCGATTTTGCTTACAGAGAAAAAAATTGCTGCCATTCGTAGTCAAGAAGCCACATTAGGGAAAAAGGCGTCAACCAAATACCAATCTACCAGAAATGGTAATACTGGTAATGGAAAGCATTAGGACACAACTGATCTATAGGCACACTTTTTACGTCGCAGAGATCGTCTTAGCCCATTTTAGCTATATATTGACTAGGACATTATTACTTTGCTTCTTTCTTCTCTTTTCCACACTTGCCGTTTTAAATTGTATCCCCAATTCTAAGGAAATACGTCGATAAGAACAGCAAGGCTGAATTCACGGAATACATTGTGGAGGATGAATAATAATGTGTTGAACCGATCAATACCTGTACTGAATGTTTGAAGAAATTGACATGAGGAATCTTCTCAGGCTAACGACCGGCAGGGTACACTACCACGATGGAGGAATTCCCGTTCGAGAGGAATAATAAGAAGAAAACGTGTCATACTTCCCGCATTATTTAGGACAGATCAGGTTCTGGAAAGTTAATACTGAAGTGTACACTTGCGAAATATTGAGATATTCACATTTGCACAGCTCAGAGATGGGCTAAACAGTATGAGGAGCACCCTGACAGAATCTTTGCGAATCGTAAAGGAAGGGTAGTAGATCCACTGCAATCTAGGAACTTACAAGACCTCACCATGAGACATTGATTCTAATTCTTCCGTGGTTGTATCGAAGTGACCAAAAATTTAAGCGGATGTTTGAAGGTTTTAGAGTCGCCATATAGACGTAAGTACAACTTTGCGATTTCCCTTAAGTTGGCGAGCTTTAGCCTGGAAAGAGAAATAAGATTAACGAGCGGTACAATCGTATAAACAACGAAGCTTTTGGGGTAACAGAAAGTCACTGGAAGACTTCAGGGGATGAATGAGAGGAGAATTAATAGACAAAGTGCTGCACCTTGAAGGCATTTTGAAGCTATTACGTTTACAACATTGTTTGACTATTGATCACATACATGTATGATTATACTTCCTGGTCAGCAACCTTTGTGGTGATAAAATCCTAACAAAACGGATTGACGGGATACATATAAATGAGTGGAGGTGAATGGAAGATGTTGACTTGGATGCTGACTTCTAGTCTTGAGAACGTCTTAAAACGTTGCATTCTCTTTTGATAATCGATCTCTTCGCTTTCAGTAGAGGCGCTCGATAGTTTAGGAAGAATTATTCCCGAGTCCTCATCTTCCAGATCATCATCACCCAGTTGCTCTGCTGGCCTGATTTTACCAACTTCTGCCACCATCTTTTCTTGCTGTTTGCCGTTCAACTGTAGTGTTTCTCGGCGTGTGAATAACTTTTCTTCCATTTCTCGGTTGGCTTTAATGCCGCTTTTCCACACTACAACGATAGATTTGCTCACAATGTCGAATTCAAAAGATTCCAATGGCAATATATCCATGTATACCCGCCTTTCCAAGCCGTAAACGGGAACATAAATGTCAATAGCATTATCCAAAACGTAAAGTATCAAAGCCGATTGTAGCTCCGGCCCGCTATTTTGCTCAACCTGGTGTAAGTAATGAGCAAGGTACAGCATGATATGTGCATCTTGTGCATTCTTTGCCGCATCTTTTGCATAGTTGCACCGAATCGCATGATTCTGTGTGGATCGTTTTGTGAACAGGGAAGCTGTATTTAAAGTTAAACTGCTACTCTGCTTTATGTCCACTAACCTTGATTACGAAGTGCTGCACTAAGTTGTCGATGTACGATCACATCAGCGTACCGCCGGATAGGCGAAGTGAAGTGAGTGTACAAAGGTTCATTAAGCGCATAGTGTTCATATTTTGATATGTCGACAGATCCTGTGCAAAAGTATTTGGCGCGTCGCATTGGCTTGATTGCTAATTGCAAGAGAACTTCTTTGGCATCGCCGTCCTTTATTGCGTTCAGGGAAGCCTGGAAGCCGCCTGCACTTGCTATGTCGAAGTCGTAACCTAACTCCTCCGTGATGCTATAGAATTCCCTCTTTTTGTGATATTACTATAAGCAGGCAGAAAAACCCCAACGTACCAGCTTTTTCGTTACTGGTGCTTCGTGTCGTCGTAGAAGCGCTGAGTTATGATAATGTTTTGCAATCTTTCGGGCAACGGTAACGTTAGCACAGATCATAAATTCTTCTATCAGTCTGTTTGCTTCTTTCAATTCGTATGCTTTAACCGAGTCCACATCGCCTTTCTCGTTCAGTTGAAACGTCAATTTCACGGAATTCATCGACAGAGCACCCTCATCAAAGCGTCGTTTCCTCATATGCGAAGATATTCTAAACAGTTCAAGTATGCTTTTCTCTATACCTATTATATCCTCTTGCGATATGACGTTGGCTGATATCGGTAAACCGGAGCCATCAATCACACTTTGAGCATCTTCATAAGAAAGCTTGGCGCGCGAGCTTGATAAATCAAACTTAAGTACTGTTGCAGTGCGCGTGTGTACCAAAAAAATTACTTGATGATAGTCCTGCCCATCCAAGTGTCCAGCACCTTGCCAAATGGGTCCATTTGCCAAATGACGGAAAACGCCAGCCTAGGTTATGTGTCGGATATTGTGGTACTCTGATCTTCAAACTTACCTATCCACACCTGGATGCAGACTACATAGTTCCTCACTCAAAATTCCAGGAAGCATGGGCAATACTTTGTCCACTAAATACGTGCTCGTACCACGCTCGGATGCTTCTGTATCTAGCGGGGTGTTCTCTTTAACGAAGTACGTCACATCCGCAATGTGCACGCCCACTTCGAAATTGCCATCCTCCAGGGTTTTAATATGCACGGCATCGTCAAGGTCTTGTATTGCGTATGAATAACCTCTTCTACACTTATTACGTGGTTACCTTTTGCTGTAGCCGGGTCAATGGTGAAAATCAGTTCCGTTGCGCAATTTCGTCTTTTCAGATATTCCCCCTGTGGGATTGACCATGGTAAGGAAGGAAGTCCTTGCAGGGCCAACGAGCTGAACGGCTCATCACGCACGCTGCAATCAGTAATAATTGCTTTCGTTTCTGCTGCTATGCTACCAACGTTTCCTAAGACCTTAATAATCTTGCCGAATGGGCTAAGTGAAAATATAGACCATCGCATAAACTTGGCCTTGCGGGTAAAATAAATTAAAAATTCAGTTGCTTTCCAGTTACACTCACCACCAATAATTTATCTTTGTAGCTCGACTCTTTATCAAGCAGATCAGGAGGAGCGTCTTCGATCGGAATCACAATCAGTGGGACTCGTTTATCAATCGGTTTGAACCATGCGGTCCTCACGTCAAATCGTTTAATTTCAGTAGGTGGTAAGTCCCCTTCCTCCCATTCTGTCTCGCTTTCCTCTTCCTCATTCTTGCTTGTATCAGTGTTTTCTACTTCCTTTTGCTCTAATTTCTTTCTTTGCGGTTTCTCAACTGAGATCGTGCTAATAAACGATAAACGTCGGCAAAGGCCAGCTATTTCAAGCCCTTACCCCGCAAAACATAAACCATCTCTTCGGTGAAGTATTCCAACAACTTGCCCACAATGCTTCGGCTTTGTCAGGTCCTCTTCGTCTTCTTCGTCTCCAGATGCAGTCTCCGGCCCAGGATCCGTCGATTTGGTATTGTTCCCTAGTTTTTTGACCCTCTTGTTTCTCATGCTCCAAATCTTGTCCACATTCTCCAAAAGTTTAACGGCAACCACATCGCCTTCTAAGGCCCGATTTCGCGCAAAATGGTCAAATATGAAAATGTCAGATTCAAGATCGTCGCATGTCACATAGGCCTCAAACCGCCTCCGCCGATTAATGCGTAAAGTGCCTTGATGTAATTGACGACTGTCAATTTGACGTTGCATCTCGTTGGGGCTGATGTATGTCTCAAATAGCTCCCTACGGTTGCCAGGATTTCGATCGTATGGATGGACATATTTTCTGGGTTGTAAGCCATCCCGAGAAGCTGATGAAGGTATGGCTATTCAAATTGTCAGATTTATACTGATATTGGTTTGTTTCCCTTACAAGGCCGTTTCTGCAACTCCGTTTGCGTCTCAGTGCCTATCGAATGGTTCTGTAATGCCTGATCTGAGTTTCGATTCACAAGATATTGCGGATACATGAAAGGTGATTCCATATGAGATTGCCATGTTGGCTGGGGTAACATTGTCCTCACGATTGCTATATCATCAATTGATACATCTACCGATCGGTTATCGTGGCGGACAAGAACAGACTTTATGGTGTAAGGACCAAACTTTCCTTGGTAAACGGGCCCATCCTCTATTACAACCGACGAGGAGTTGAATGGACCTTGGGGTCGAGACGCGCTTGTTGCGCGAGTGTCCTTACGGTATGCGTGCCATTGTGAGCCACTGCTTTTGATATCTGTTTCATTCTCGTCAGGTGCAATGGACTTGACTTTATATTGATTTGCCGCGTTGGAATAGTCATTTGCAGGAATTTGTTGTGTACTCAGCTGAGGTTCGTCTCCATTGAAGCTTTGAACGTCTCCGGCTGAAGTTGTGTAATGCTCAGTTTTCTGGTTATGGAAGTGCGAATTTCGGTGTCTATCAGCATCAACGTTGCCTATGTGTCCATATTGGTGATAGCATGATGCTGACCATGAATCCATGTTCATATGAATGCGATTTTGAGTGAAGAAAAGCACAGTTTTTGCGTCACTTGAAAGGTACTTTCGCGCCAGCGAATAGGACGCCTTTCCGCTGACGGAAAATAAATTTTCCCGCCGGCACAACGCCGATAGCAGAACGTTCAAGGTTAAGAAAAAAACGAGCCGCGCTTTTACTGTACATTGTCCAAGATCTAACACGAAGATTGCTGGAGACTAGCATGATCATACCATTTTGCAACAATCTTGAGTCTGAAAGTAAGAATGTAGAGTAGTAAATCAGAGTGATCCACGCGTTTAGACTACGATGCAGTAAGGACATGCCTGGTGGAATGAATGCTCACTGACGCAAGGTTTATGTTCCCTGAACCTATACCATGTATCACTTCAGCATAAGCGTACTGAAAGAAACTGATCTTGCACTACATCGGCTCCCTTATTTGATCTAGATGCATGTATAAGTACATCAGTTCAGATATATCAGGAAGGCATCAAACATACACTTAATGCTAATATATTTATTTACTTTGCTTCGCTAGAAAAGCAATATATTGTATTAGCATGTAACCGAATCCGGTTATTTCAGTTTCTTGCTGACCGTACTCTCAGATTTTTTCATCATGCCCTGTTGGTGCTACGACTATCTTCATAAAATCCGCGCAAAACATTCTGTTTTCCACAGTCTCGTCAGCGGCTGCTAATGTCCAAAGAGATGCTCGTCGCTTTCCATTCTGAAAAGCACAATCATTTTGTATCCTGGACAATGGTATAACATGTGTGTATTGCTCGGAGGACGTTTTACATTCGTCGTTTGATTGATACAGCAAACGCTCGAGTTCTTGCTCAACAAGTCTACGTGACTCTTCAATAGTCAGAATGTTCGCTACATTTCCATCCAGACGTCTTTTCTTTTTGCTTTCCTTCGATGGATAAATGGATTTTGACAAAGCTAGTACTAAGTGAAGTTCTTCATCGTTCTCATCGTTTCTGTTAGTGGCCCTGTTATTCGCAGTGGACCGCCGGTGAAATATGACATCCGAGCTAAAATCATTATCTTCATCAACTGCAGTTGCTTGAATAGAGCCTTGAGAGATCGTGAGCGAGGGAGAAATACCCGTCGGATCTGTTTGTCTTGGTGTCAGTTGGTGGCCGTATTGAATCCACCGAAATGTATTCAGCAGCTGTTGAATTGTTATATTTCGTCGTTTTGAACACTGTTTGATGTGCGCAACCTTCTGTCGTAGTGATGGGCTGCTGAAAGTATCATAGCAACAAGGGCATACGTCAAGCTGAGACAGAAATGGTATCTGTTGACCTGCAAATGTCGAGAGCCTTTGCTGACGTTCCTGTTCTTTCAACTGCCGTGTTTCTGCAGCCATTTCATCCATGCAACGAGAAAAATGGGATTCTTTACGATTTCCATTGTAGGTGGAAATGTCCTTTCCACAAAAAATACAATACTCGTAAGTATCATCTGCTAATGGGTTTTCCTCCGTGGAGTGTGCGGAGTCAAGACACTGATCGACATGCCTTTGCCGTAAGACAGCAGAATGAATATGTGTCAAGTCTTCTTGACATAAAGGGCAATTGTATGCTTCGTACTGAATTGTATTTGGATCGGACAGAATGGTGTGATGGGATACACGTCCGTCCATCAAAGAATAGGAAATTTGAAAAGCAAGATACGGGAATCTGATTGGCTAATTTCTTCACCAGTGCCGAACACATCATCCGTGCAGGTGTGAAGGTCCAGGCTCTTCCTCTTTTCTTGAATCCACATTATGGTCAAATTCATCAAGGCCGGAAAGGTACAATGGATGCTTTTAATTGTTGATGGATGATCTAGTTTCCGTTATGGATGGAAAGAGAATTCTTCGACCTTCATTTCTTTGGAATCTCAACATTACTGAATTTTAATTGGCACATCATAGGTTGTCGTCATTCTGCAGGGCCGCTATGCTGGCAAGAAGGCCGTCGTTGTTCGCAGTACGCATTGCTTTTTTTTCGTTCAAAAGAAAATGAGGGGTGGGGGAGAATGACAAGTAACATGAGAGAGGGGAGAGTACGACGAACGGAAGACGGTGTAACATGACGGCAACAACTGTGAAAGGGGAAACGCGTTTTCGCTACTTTGCTTTTCTTCCTGAACGATGATGATTGATATTTCTTTAAACTTGTAGACCACGACGAAGGTACCAAGGACAGACCCTATGGCTACGCTGTTGTTGCCGGTGTCGAGCGCGCTCCCTTGAAGATCACTAAGGCCATGGGTAAGAAGAAGGTTGCTAAGCGCTCCAAGGTCAAGCCTTTCGTCAAGATCATCAACTACAACCACATGATGCCCACTCGGTAAAGTATAATAGGCAAGCGATTAATGGAGACTAAAGCGGTAAACTAGTTACGGTTTGGAGTTGGAACAGATCAAGGGTACCGTCTCTGCTGATACCTTCAAGGAACCCACCCAACGTGAAGAATCCAAGAAGGTAAGGCATAACGAGCGGATTTACTGGTGATATTAAACGGTACGGCAGGTCATCAAGAAGTTGTTTGAGGAGCGTTACCAGACCGGCAAGAACAAGTGGTTCTTCAGCAAGCTTAGATTCTAAACATTGTCAGTTGAACGAACCGTTTGTCTACATTTTAAATAAAATGTTCAGAAAAAAGTGAAAAAGAACAGTTTCAATGGATACTATTGCATCGGGGCAACTTTCAGCATGCTGTTACTGAGTGCAATTGATTTCATAGTACGAGGTAGTTAATAGACAAAGGAAACGAAGACGCATTTGTGAAATGAAACAAGCTTTAGGATAGTTGGCATTGCTTAAGCAGCGCGTATCGTCTCTCCTTCACTGATGGCAGGACCCAGTCAATCTTTTGCTTTAGTGTCGATCATGAAGGTTTCACCTCGGACCGGAGTGCTTCGGTAAAGGGTCGATTACTCCGATGTGATTTTTGGCTCCGTCGACTTATAAGAGAGTGGTATGGATGGTAGTATGCCTTCCTTTTCCCTGCATAATTAAAGTGCGTATTGGTGGATAGATTAGAGTTTATCTGTACTTAGTATTTATCTGGGAGATGGATGACAAACAGATGTACAACTATTGCCATTTTTGAAAGTTGGATGGATAAAGTTATTGTGACACTGATCCGTCAAATCTTGTATTGTTAGATATGTCTCGCTTGCCTACGATTCTCAGCCCTACCGAGGAAGACATCCAATTGTTGTTGAGCGCCCAATGCCACATTGGCGCCAAGAATGTCACCTCTCGCATGACTCCCTACGTTTACAAGCGTCGTGACGATGGCAAGACCTACTTGCACAATATAGTTTAATGGAGTCGACTGACAAACAAAAAATCGTCGATAGGTATCAACTTGATCAACATCGGAAAGACCTGGGAGAAGCTCATCTTTGCTGCCCGTGTCATTGCTGCTATTGAAAACGTAAGTGGATATTCATGCACATGGGACAATGGAAAGTTTCGAGCCTTGTTTTACAGCCCCAGGATATCGTTGTCGTCGCTGCTCGTCCCTACGGTCACCGTGCTGCCTTGAAGTTCGCCAAGTACATTGGTGCCGAAGCTATTGTTGGCCGTTTCACCCCCGGTACCTTCACTAACTACAACACTCGTTCCTTCCGCGAACCCCGTTTGATCATCTGTACCGATCCTCTCACCGACTTCCAGGCTATCAAGGAAGCCTCCTATGTCAACATCCCCGTGATCTCACTTGCTGACACCGACGCCCTTCTTCAATATGTCGATGTTGCCATCCCCACCAACAACAAGGGTAAGCACGCCCTCGGTTTGATCTACTGGCTCTTGGCCCGTGCTGTCCTTCGTCTTCGCGGTACTTTGGACTACCAGACTCCTTGGGAAGTCATGGTTGACATGTTCTTCTACCGCGATCCCGAAGAGGCCGAAAAGGAGCAGGCTGCTGCTGGTTTTGAAGAGGAAGGTGCCTTTGAGACTGCAGCTCAAGCTGCTGAATGGGCAGTTGAAGGCGCTACTGAAGGTGCCGTCGCCATTGCTGCTGCCGCTGACTGGTCCGCCACTCGCACTAACACCGACTGGGCAGAAGATACTGCTGCCCCCGCTACTTCTTCGTGGGAGGCATAATTTTATTATACATAAAATGGCCATGACAGAATCGTAGACTGCAGAATTGTTTTCTCTTTGATTATATAAGGTTGGAAGGGCTCAGAGTTGCAGACGTTAGAAAAAATTTTGTGGAAGATGTCAGGAAATCACGTTGCAACTTTTTGGATACCGATATGCAAACCATCATTGAAGATATACGGCAAATTCAGACAGCACATGTAACCTTGGTCTATTACCTATACAAATTCACCGTGATCTCGTCCTCTTTTATCTGACTTTAAACTATATGATTGAGGATCGCACCAAGTGAACATTTAGCTTATCCAATTGTCCATGGTATACCGACTTGGCGTCACAATGGAACTGCAGCTCTCTTCAAATCAGAGTACTGCTTATTGAAACGGCTGTAGTTCTGGTTGACCCTTTTTTTTCTGCTTTGCCCATCTTGTCTGCAAAAACTTCTATATGACGCAGGCAAGGGTGCATAAAAGCTTGCTCCTGAATGCCTAACGTACCCCTGCCTTTTTCCTGGTTGCCCTCGCATTAATTTGCTTACCGCTTTTGGCTCATTGAAGTAGGTTACAGACATGCTAGACCGTCTATCAATGAGACAAACTATTCATCGTTTCCATTTACTAACCATAAACGTATTTTTTACGCTGCTCGAATGAATTTTGTGTCCACTGGAGGACCAAGTTCACGCAAGTAAAATATATTTCCCGCATAATCCACTTACTAATGACGCGTATTTATATCCCTTTTAGCGCAAACTTGATCCTTGCATGGACGCAAAATTCATTTAGAGTAGCGTAAAAATTTGTTCAATAAACAGTATATACGGTTAATCATCAACCATTAAGTATGAATACAATACACGGGTACTTTTCAATTGTATGAAGAGCAACTGGTCACTATCACAGAACTTTAATAGGGACATATTCAAAGAGCGGCGATGATTTATTGTTCAAAAGAAGATTAGGAAGAGAAACCTGATTTCACGGTTGCAGCAATGGATTCATTTGCCTTTGCAATTTGTTGGGTCAGCGATATTGCGATTTTAGAAGAATGATGTTCAATCCAGTGTTATCGATGATCGCGACACTGTCGTCATTGTTAAAAAGGGCAATGACCTCGTTGACATATTTGTCCAATGTCGATTCTTCTCTGGATCTTTGACTTCAGCGAGTCAACATTGTCTTTGCGCAAGTCTCCGCGGCCGGTGATCATGTTGTTTGCAATAGTTTGAAGTAATAGAGATCCAACACGGTACCCAGAGTCGTTACTTCCATTATCCTATTCACATGGCGTGAAGACCGTGTATGGTGGCGTTGAAATGTCATTAGTTGGTTCGTTGAATCCTCCACAAGCGAACTAAGTTTATTGTTGATGGAAGCGGGTGCGAAGCTGTCGAAGCTGAAATATCACACCGTAACTTGAGATTTTGTTGGTATGTTCGCATCTGGCGAGATGTTGTGCACCTTCCCAAGCAGATCTCTTGACAAAGATTTTCGTGGCAAACGATCTTTCTGTGGTATACGTCGCTGTCGTAGTGTAACTTACTAATAGGCTGATCCATCAAGAAAGACACAATTTGTTGTAAAGTCTAAGTTTGTTGCCACTTTTGGACTCAACCATACCTTCACTGAATTTTTTCCTTACTGTTTCTTTCAGCTGGCTGAAATCGCACTTGCCTAATGGATAGATTGCACTGTGTTGTCATGAAGTTATAAACATTACTACGAGAGACGCTAAAATTTACAAAATTTGCATTAAACTTTCTATCACTTCAGTTAAAACAGCAGAAGGATTCTTGTCAATGTAGTTTAAAACAAATTGCTTGTGCTCCTCCCCTACAATACGACGTCGGCCTCATTTTTTGTTTTTGTCGAAAATGCTTCCAGAGTCTTCATAATAACGTTTGACCCATCTCTGGGCTATAAGATTATGAATACTAATTATGATGCAGCAGCCAAAGCACTGAGGCTTTTATTACAAAATAAACAGTTTCAAAAAATGGATTTGGAGTGTTAACGAATGTTCAGTTAATGTTCGGTTAGATCAGAAGCAGCGCATAAAGGTTTTGTCATTGCAAGTGTAAGTGTAAACGCATTTTTCCATAGATAGAACGCTTCCCGGTATGTGGTTGATGTACAAGCTTGTCATGAGAATTTGTCCTTAGCTTCACGAATTGAAGGAGTTATGCTCGTGTACATATTATCGTTAATTGAAGAGCTACAACCGAACGGCGAAAGTTTGACGATGCTATGTTCAACCCTACGGTCGAAGGGAAAATGGATGCAATTTGATAAGACTCAGTGCGCGAAAAGGAGATTGCTGATATCAAAAAGATCTAGCAAAGTGTGTATCGCAACATGAATCATGTTACTTGTCGCTCGCAGCCACCCGCCATTGCTCTAGTTTCTGTCCCACTTGCTGTGAAACACCAACTCAAATTCGTGGCCATTATCCTTATTCATGACAAGCCATATGCATGAATGCAATACGTTTAACCTACTGTGACAATGTATACTAAGGTGTCGCACTGCTGGCGGAAGAATATGCTCAGGTTATTGTCACAGATAGACGCGGCTCCTATCCTGACCGAGTATGGTTCCAAAGAACGAATCTCAACGATGTAGCTTCGCCTGGTTATATCTACAAAAACTTTATCATACCAAGTACTCCATAACCCAAAATAACACGACGGACGTCTGAGTTAAATCAAGTTTTATTCAAGGCTTTCTAAAACAAACGCAATCACTTAGCATTCTATTATACTTGCTTTACGTTTGTGCGCCAATGTAAACATCTCTTAGTGTTATCCACGATATTCACAGGAGCTTTCAATAGTACAGGTCGACTATCCCAGCTTTTGTACGAGGTAATCGCAAAGAAAGCTGAAAAAAAATGTAAACACTTTAGGAATCACGGATGATCACGGAATTCATATCAGGCCGTTCCCACGTTGCGTTGTCAGGAGAGACATGTTATGATATGAGGTGCTGCGTTTGAGACACACAGGAAAATGGCCAAATTGATGCTGGTTGATGTCATCATAAAAGAATGCAAGTCGGATTTGCGTAACATAGAACTACAGCAGAGTTACAGTCCGATCGTCGTGCCACATATCGATAGCGTGAAGGATGCACATTTGATTGTGTGGTCCAATTGACAAGTGTTACACGCATTAACTGCAGAGTCGCAATAACCTGAAAAACTGTTTCCTTTTGTATGATTCTGTGCAAAGGATCGTCATTACGTTTCGCCCTTTTACAGTCGGCATAACAATTTAGCAGCCATACGGAGTTAGCCATTCACCTTACTTGGCATAAAAAGGAATACTGACCTCTTCCAATGCATATTCAGTGTACTCTCAAGTTGAGATACTAATGAAATACTATCAACATCCTATTTTTTTTTCTTAGAAAAGCGTATGTCTTTTACTTCGTTGGTTGTCAGGGTTTCAGTAGTAGTGCGCATCGTCAACCAACCCTTACATTGTTCTTGTATTTACGCAAAGAGAATCATTAATCTATAGAATTTTGTACCATCTATTAATGAAAAGTAGTGTGGGACAGAAGCCAATGTTATATTCAATAACCTGTAAATCCACCTTGGGCAGCCATTCCACTCTTGAAGCCCCTTGCACACCATGCAATGGATATTTTCAATCTCCGATACGTAATTTTTCATTACGTGAATTTTCTGAAATGCGTCCAGCAAAGTTAAATGCCCTGTTTATGAGATAACCATTATCCTTCTCTCTTTTTTCCTTTGACTATGACCTCCAACGACATTGGCAATCCTCTGAAGAAATTCAAACTCGTCTTCCTCGGGGAACAAAGCGGTAAGCTGAATGTGATGAGTACAGGCCATGTCACTGATGTATATGCAACAGTTGGCAAAACATCGCTCATTACACGGTTTATGTATGACACATTCGACAATACCTATCAGGTACACATATATGTCCCCTAAATTTTTTGGCTAAACCTTGCACAGGCAACCATAGGTATTGATTTCTTATCGAAAACAATGTACTTGGACGACCGGACGATTCGGTTGCAGTTGTGTAAGTGAATTAATTGGTAAAAAAAAAAAAAAAAAGATCTGACCAGAATATGTCATAGGGGACACTGCTGGACAGGTAGCAGCGTAATTGGATAGATGAGAGATAAAGAACTCAACATGATAAAGTAGGAACGTTTTCGTAGTCTTATACCCAGTTATATAAGGTTTGGCTTTTCTTTTTTTTTTTTCTTTTACGTTTCATAACAAGATACCGACTGCTAACAGCGATCCATAGAGATTCCTCAGTAACTGTAGTTGTTTATGATATTACCAGTGGGTAGAATGAAATGTTAAGGACTTAAGCACTAACTGGACGCTAGACCGCAATTCATTTGTGAATACTTCAAAATGGATCGACGACGTGCGTGCAGAAAGGGGAACTGATGTGATCATTGTCTTAGTTGGCAATAAAACTGATCTCAATGATAAGCGGTAATTGTTCAACTGATGCAGCAATAGTATCTCACGTAATGTATAGTCAAGTGACAGTCGAGGAAGGAGAAAAGAAAGCACGAGAATACAATATCATGTTCATTGAAACAAGTGCCAAAGTCGGATATAACGTAAGATAAGGAGATGGATCCTTTGAGGTTTTATTCAAACGCTTGTTACCAGGTAAAACCACTCTTCCGCAAAATCGGGCACGCTCTACCTGGCATGGAGAACAGTATGGAAGATGGACAGAAAACAGAGTGTATGATATAATTCGTAGCGTTTGATTTCGTTTTAACGCTTTCCAACATAGTGACCAAAGTGGATCTGAACGATTCCTCTGTTAGAAATGACGAAAGCAGTTCTTGCGCCTGTTAATGATAGTTACGGTCGAAAGACAATGAAAAGTATTTGTAGAACTGTTTTTTAACTGCCACTCGATATTCCAACCAACAGCGCTTCATAATAAACACATTCATAGATCTCATTCCTTGTTTCTCATTTCTTTCTTTTTCGTTTCCATGGCCAAACTACGATAATGCAGGAGATAGAAAAACCTTATATAACAAAGCTATTGCATGTTAGACAACAAACTTTCAATTGGTTAGTGGGGAGGGGTTTAGTCGCCACATCTTTTTAAGGAGAGCGGCATAGGTGATCTTGATTAAGGAAAAAATACCAGGAAAAAGTGAGTACGGGAGACAAACCTTTCTGCAGGTATTTTGGCGTACATATCCCTCCGAAAAAAAAAAAAAAAGAATGGTTTATTCCCAAGCAATTCCCATATTAAATAGTGTTTAGCTGGTTTTGCAGGACTACCGCTGACAGCCTTTGACCCAAATTTACCCATATCGACAAATCCTCTCTAGTTATACGTTGTAGGCGATTTTGGCTGCCATTTCGGTTACAGAATCGTATTTGAAGACAGCAGTCCCTTAGACTATTTACGATATTGTTGAATAATGAAATCTGATGACTTCAGTTATATATTGTTATCAAGTGGCATTGTAAAATGAAGATGTATTATGAATATCAAAGTAATTGCTTATTTCATATTCACGAGCTTGATCTAAGCAAGGTGTTAAGAGCCCACTAATTTATCAAGCGTTTGTCGTTACCTCAAAAACGAGAGTGGCGTTACCAGGGATATCTGGAGGAGCACCACGCTTTCCGTACGCGAGGGGAGCAGGGATTGTCAGCTTGCGCTCACCACCAGCTTTCATACCGGCGACACCAATATCCCATCCTTTGATCACCTCACCACGTCCCAAAATGAAACTGAAAGGTTTACCGGACACGTTCTTGTCAAACACCTTACCGTTGGTAAGCTTACCAATATAGCGCATACCAATCTAAGAAATGTTGTTTGTATGGTTTTCTTTATCATTGCATATATGCCTTACTCTTTGGCCACTCTTTGCCGCAGGGCCATTTCCCACTTTAACATCCTCGATAATCAGACCATTTGGTAGTTTGACAACCTTAGACTGAAGTATTCATTAGCCAAAGTTACGAGTCAATTATTATCTACCTTCTTCTCCTCAGCTTGCTTTTTCTGTTCTTCTTGCTTCTTCTTCAATTCAGCCTGCTTTTTCTGATCCTCTTGCTTCTTCTTGAGTTCAGCTTGTTTCTTCTGCTCCTCTTGCTTCTTCTTTTGCTCTTCTTGCTTTTTCTTTTGCTCTTCCTGCTTCTTCTTTTGTTCTTCTTGCTTCTTCTTCAGCTCAGCTTGTTTCTTTTGCTCCTCTTGCTTCTTTATCTGCTGTTCTTGCTGCTGTTCAGCCTTTCTTTTCTTTGCAGGCTGCTCCTCCTCAGTCTTTGCAGGACGCTTCTTATTATTCTTCACGGCTACTTCTTCCTCTTCTTCCTCTTCTTCATCACTTTCCTCTTCCTCATCTTCCTCGTCATCTTCTTCATCTTCCTCCTCCTCATCCTCTTCAGCTTCATCATCCAAGTAAGCAGCTATTGAAAGAGTATAAAAAAATTGCATCGCAAGGAAGTTTCTGACATACCAGCACGCTTTCGGTCAATGCCGTTGGGAAGACTAAGTGCACGCTTAACTCAGTACTAGATTGACCAAACCATTCGAAACCCTTACTCCATCATATCAATATCCTCATCCAATTCCGAGTCTTCGTCATCAAACGTGTAATTTCCAGTCAGATGGATAGTGCTGCATGGATATTTCCTGTCAAAAACTGATTGATCAGCAGATACGCTTACTTTGGGCCCTTCACAAAAAAGGTAACTTCTTCGCCTTCGACAAAGGTAACATCCAAAGGTTGCTGTTCGATCTAACCGACAATCGCGCATGAGCAACTCAATCTATCCACTTGTCGCGCTAACTAACCTTTTCTGGCGACAGGGAGCATAGAACAAAGCTTTTGTCGTCAACCTTGACGCAAAGGCTGGAGCGTTTTGGTTCAGAAATTTCATCGGAAAGACTGGCCTGTAGGACGGTTAAATATACGAATCATGATCTGAGAACTCCAGATTCTGTACCATCGCGATACGGAATGGTGCAGTAACTGTTTGGCTGTATGTCTTGCCAGGAACAACGTGAAGACCTAGATATCGCATATCAGCGTATAAAACACTCGTAAGCATTTCGTTAACCTACCCCAAAAACCTTGAATGCTCATTGCAAAATAGTCGCGAAATATCGAAACTTGGAAGACGTCCTACGCAATTGAAAAAAAATTAAAAAAAATCTTGTGACTCCCTGAAGAACAACCTCAGGTGCGGCACTTTAAACATTCATCGCCCTGTCAAAGAGAGTGTATGCATGACGATTTTGCACCAACTTGCCATTACCTTGCTCCAATACGAACGGAATTGTTATCTTACTTTTTGCTTATATACATAGCCCGCAGACGTTTCCGTGAATGATACCTGAAAAGCTATTATTCTTTTATTATTACTGTTGAAAACGCAGCAATATTTACTCGAGTTAAGTGTGCAAAATGCCTTGTACATATGAAAACAGTGTTCGCTAAACAACGCAAATGGCCAGTTGCTACTAGACAAAACCCAAAAGAAGCACATCCACATTTTGATTTCATTGGCACTACAAGAAAAACTGGCTTAATTTCCTCCATCAAAGTCACTATCCCTTTTATTGAAATACAATGACATTGAGATGATTTTGCATTATGCTTGTCCAAAACAGAAACTATGATTATAACATGATTGTGTCTTCCTTGAAAAATTGCTTTTTGTAAGGCTGGTGAACAATGTTATGTCTGTGACTAGGTTGAACAATTGATTGTGCTTCTACAGAAAAACAACGATCGGTTTATGAGAATAGAGGTTTATGATGTATGAAAAGATATGCAGATTCTTCCACCTTTAGAGGAAAGCATAGTATTTGAGGAAGCCTGCAATATCTAGTCACATAGAAGCATAGGTAAGCTATCAAGAGTTTATAATTGGTCCCTAGAAACGATGGGTTTTGTTTTCATTCGCTTCATACAATACAATTCCAATATTCTCTATCTAAATTTATTCATACAAACCATGGTAAGAAACCTGGCATGAAACAATGATGCATGCTAATTTCTGTAGTATAACAGTGCAGAGCGCCAGGATGCATGAGCACTTCTTAGAGGACACAGATTCATTGTGAGAGTGACTGTAGCTTCCTGCGCTTTATAAACAGTTTCCAGGTGTATTAAAGCTCGTATACAACTATTTAGGATATTATTTGCCTAACCCCTTGATCTTTCACCATAGATCATTTGCCAATCAATCGCACAAATAAGCAATATCTAACAGAGCAGCTTGAACATATTTTGGAACATTTTGTTATTCCTTGTATTAAACAGAATGTACCTCGCTGGACAAGTGGATTCGATCAGAACAGCTGTATTGTCTGCGGTGTATGTCCCTCGAGCCAGGATTGCAAGAAGGATTGGCTTATCATTCCGGAATTGAATATCGAGCTGCTACTGTAAGAATCCCGCACATACATACTTTCCCCCTTCAATAACATTGCATCGTTCTTTATCAAACTGAGATTTACACCTGGTAATAAGCGAGGATGCGATCTTTGCTATGAACATTTACTTCAGCGTCAATCGGTAGTAATTGCAAACCTAAATGCTTCTTTTATCTAATATAGTAACAAACTTTTTCTCTTTCTACGTTATGCATCGTGATGGTTTCTCCTCGTTTTTTTGCTTCTTTGCCTCCTCGTTAGCCCCCTTGCTTCACAACAAAACCAGCATTTTTATCCCCTTTATATCCAATTCTCTCTTCTTTTTTCTTCCCTCTTCCTTAAAATAAGGCTGATCCTTTTTTATTCTGTAAACCCTTTACATTGTCCATTTCACCATGAAGTTAATGAGCTCTTTTATTCTTGGTTGCTTGACTGTACTCTATTCATGCAAATTTGCTTTGGCTCAAGACGAAGCGTCATGCGCGGCAGCAGTAGTGTATGCACTATACATATCCGCTTATTTCCCAAGCTGACAGACAGAAAACAATACCGGATCGCAGGTTTAATCAATGCCTTCGAAATCAAGATGACTACTTGAAAACATGCAAGAGCCAACAAGGTAAATTAAAAAAAATCAGACAAATCCTTATGCTTGCTGATTAACGTTCTGTTGGGTTTTGGGGTTTGTGATAGACTATCCATGTCTTTGCAAGGTAAAAACAAAAAAAAGAAAAAAAGAAAGGCTCTCCTACTGACTGATAAGCTCCGGGATTAACTCATTTTCTTTTCTTAGTGGCACACAGCCAAATTAAGTTGCTGGGACAATTGCCCCAATCTACCAACAAGAGGAACACAAGAAGCTCTTATGACGACTTTCTGTTCAATTGCCGGCGCGAACAACGCGTAAAGTCTATTGTAGGACAAGAACCATCCGAGTACTCACATCCTTTTTTTAGAACGAGCTCTGTCAGTAGTAGTATGACACTTACTCCAACTCTGATATCAAGTGCTACTCCAGTCACTTCTGGCTCTTTGTCTTCGTCCATTCCCACTTCAACAACGAAACCAAGCTCTTCGGCAAAGAAACTTAATATATATGATGGGCTCCATTTGATTGTTGTCATTATGTGTATAACATTGTATACACTTTGCATGTGAGAGCTTCAATCGAAGATACCTGTAGATGACGCGCTTGGCAAAGCCAGACTTTTTTTTTTTTTTTTTAGGAAACTGCATTTTTGTTTTCTTACTTTTTTTCCTGTTTTCTTTTTTTGGTGATATCGGATACGAACCATGTAATAATGTTGTTCTTCTTTTTGAAGATAAACGCTTTTGGTTTAAGATACATAGTGGTTACATTGACAAGCAGATTAATGTACAGAAGATGGGTGGCAGGATTTGCCACGATAAAGAATTCTCGAGGTTGATCGCAGCTGGTTCTTTATTCTACGTCCGTCATCCGGGCTAGTGATCGGTAGCGTTCTAGCCAAAAGCGTATTGTGACATACTCTGTAGACGCCGACTGAAAATGCATCAAACACATAAAATGTGGATTTAGCATCGAAGTCGCGTTTAGTGGTGACCGTGCCTTGAGATAGTTAGACAAGGTTGCAAGTTAGGATAAGATGGGATAGGGTCCCTGAAAGTGTCTTGTAGAGTTTTGGTCTATTCCAACCTACAGAAGGAATCTATGCTATTTTTGCAAAGCTGAGGGATCCTAGCCGTCATGAGTTGGAAAGTAAAAATAAATCATCCTTGGGGTTATTCTCAGCCCAGTGGATGACAGGAAACGAGACGTTACACAACCTAGCAATTCTTTCCGTAGTCCTCTATAAATTCACTGTTCTTGTATTGCTTTCCGTTCCTTTTTTTTGTGTTTTGTTGTTTCGCTGTAGTCGATTGTTCTTTCTTTCTTCTTTTTCTTCTATCTTTTAATACACCTCCATGCGTTGTTCCATTTTTTTAATATCTGCAGCAATAACCTGTCTGGCAGCTGCAGACGATTTGACACGTATTCCGCTCTACAGACGATGGAACCAACCCGATATTAGAAAGGAGTCTATGATTATCGACGATGGATTGGTACGTTCCGCGGATATCCTTGTCATCTATTTTCATCAGCTCATCAAATTTATTTTGAAATCAAACAAATAGCTGGTTGCAAAAGTGGAAGTTGGTGTGTACTTGTCTCGGCTAAGTTCCGGCAGCTGACACTAACGATCTCCAAAAATATTTCAGGTACTCCCGCTCAAACTTTTCCGGTCCTGTTCAATACGGACACTTCCCTCACCTGGGTCCCTTCTAACAAGGTATGGAAATGTGGCACTTTTGTACCTAACAAAATGATGATATCTGTAGTGCCATAGTTCCGAGTGCAAAAACCATGCCTCCTATAACAGTGGCGCATCTGAATCTGCAGTGAATCTTCACAGCAAAAAGGAAGTCAAGTTTAGCCAAGGAAAATGCGTTGATGTTGAACTCTATAAAGTAAATAGAGAAGATATGGATGATACTGGGATTAACTCTGTTACAATAGGATACAGTCACTGTAGCTGGTTTGAAGGTTCCCAACCTACTAATCGGCGCTGCCTACAGTGTCACCGGCATTGGTGATGATCATTATCGTAAGTAGTCAATATGCAGTGATTCCACCGGTTTTGCTCACCGTTCCTCATTTTTTTAGTTGGTATGCTTGGTCTCGGCGGTTACACTGACGACGGTGCAGTTAACCTGAATGTGACCGGTAAAAGAACGTCCTTTGGATCACATGGTAAGGGTCTCTTTTCTGTTTCTATCTATACTAAAGTTTGCTTTGTTTTCGTTTAGAAATTTCCGCCCGACAATGTAAGTCCAGATTGTTTGATTATTATTAATTTTTATTAAGTCTCTTTTGAATCAGTCTCCGGTGGTTCCCCTGGATTCGCAGGAGGAGCTTTCGAAAATGGATTCGGACATGCTAATCAAATGTACGGTATCGCAGCTGATTCGAGCGGTTTCTATCAGAAACGGTGGCACGAACCTCAAGCCGAGTTTATTTTGGGCGGCATCGACCATTCACTCTACAAGGGCGAAATTGCTTACATGAATTTACCAACCTGTGAATATGGTGATTCCCGCTACTGGAAAACACATCTCAAATGTGTCAAACTCGGTAAAAATGGAGATATCAAAATCGATATCAAGCTTGCCCGTAAGGCTCTTGCCACATTCAGCACCGGAACGGATTTCATCAGTGCTCCAGCCAAGCAAGCAGATCTGCTACACAAAGTCATCGGCGCCCATTATAACAACAAAAGCCATACATACCAGTTGAAATGCTGTGAAGCCGAAAAATTACCAGACCTCACCTTCACCTTCGATGGCTATCAAGTCACACTTCCTGCTTCCATTTGGACCAAGAAAATCGATGATGGCAAGAGCAGAAAAGGCGAAGAGATATGTTACACAACCATTCGCCGAAACACAGACGAGAAGAACTGGACTCTTGGTGGTTCCTTCCTGAACAATTTCTATCATATTTATGACTATGGCAATAAACGCGTTGGACTGGCGGAATTAAAGGGTAAGAGTAAAGCCTCAATCCACAAGACCGGAAGCCGCCACAACAGAAGCAAGAAGCACACAAAGAAGAATTAAAAAACTTAACAAAACGATCGGCGGTTCCGATTATGGAAATTCTCGCTTTTGTATTTTTTTCATGTAAATCTTCCCTTTATTTCAAAAATCTTCCCTTCTATTTGTGAACTTTGATTTCTTTTTTCATATTTTCTTGTCTTTTAGTTACCATTTTATCCAGTAAATCTCTTGTAAAGAAATGTCAAAATAAAGTTAGACCCAATCTATATCACTGAGTAGCAAATTACGCTTCAGCTTGCATTCGTGAGTCTAGCCTGGTGTGATAAGCTCCCCTCCCTCGCGGAAACCAAAGCTGATCTGCATGCAGAATAGTATTCGGTAAATAATGCAGCCAATGCAATAGACCTTTTTTCAGCTTCTGAATATCGATATTCGTAAGGAACACATGGCACACTCCATCATTGAAAGTGTTTGCCTTTAAAGTACCCGAAGATTTCATGTTCGTCTTTGAAAATCTATGGAATGGGTCTATGAGACGAGACCAGGCTAGTAAATTACCCAGAACAAGATAAAGTACCATCGTTGACATTTGATACTCATAGAAGCACGCATCATTCACAATGAACAAAGCTTGCTTCAGTCCAGCATTCTATTACATATCAAAGAGATCCATTAGTGAATATAAAATTCTAAGATTAAAAGCTTGTAAAAGCCATAATAAGCCATGTTTATTTTGGGTACTTGCCCTCTTATTTCTTCCTTCTTTCAGCCTCCTTCTATTCTATTATCGTCTAAAGGGAAGTTTACACTCATAGATTCCTTTTCACAATTAAATGGTGCAGATGTGCATGACCAGGCCATTCATGGCAGATTTACCACAAAGAAGCGCCTTCTGGTCATCTTGGTACACAGGCTATTCATGGCAGAATCCGGTAGATTTACAGCATCGTTACGCGTGACGTCGCGTATTACTATGTTTTAGGCAATCATAAGCAAAAATAGCGTTGTATTTTTAGCCACGATGACAAAGAAAGATTGTCCATACCTTGACAGTTATATACGGTACCGCGCACAGCATGTCTTGACCAAAAAGTCTTGGCAAGCTGGTGGAACCTAAGACTAACGCCAACCTTTCTTATTCGTAGTATTTCAATAAAGAAGATGTTGTATCCAAAAAAAGAAATGCAGAGGATCTCGTGATAGCTATGGCACACCAGGCCCCAGAATTAAGTGCATGATGCAAACGACGCCGAATGCAAAGCAAAAAAGTTGCTATTCCGAATCGGAAAAGAGCTTAAGACTCTCACACGGCATTCCGTAGAACTATGTTGAACGAATCTAGTAATGTATCAAGTTTGTACTTAAACCACGGAGATGTAGAGTAATTTGAGATGCTCAGCTGTTGCCTAGAAATCTGTTGCCATAGTTTATCGATCTGCGCTCCAATCAAATAGTGGCCTTTAAGCAGGTAAAAAGAATCCCTGTTATATATGGTTGGCGAAAAGGTAACCTGCTTAGCATTGTAACGCAATGCAAAGAATCTGAAACTATGCAATAACAAGCGACAGTGTGTACAAACACATGAATTTAGTTTTATTTGTAATGGAACATAAGAAAGCTCAATCTCATAACAAAGATGGTTCCGGATAGATGTACTTGAGACTCTATCAGTTTCAAATCGCTCCCGTTTACAGAAAAGCGATGAATGATTGGAAGTAAAATTCACACAGACAAAGCAGGCTTAATAAGCTCAGATAAAACCACCAGTATTGCAGTCAAAGAAAGAAAGGATTACAACTTCCTTGCGTCAAGCAATAGTGTATGAAACTAAGACATGTTTATGGGTAGTAGTAGCAGAAAAAAGCATCCCTTCCAGACTAGCAAGCATTACTACGCAAGCGCATTCTTTATCTTTTTGCGGAGACAAAACTCGAAAGCACAGGTGCTCCCAACGTAAATAAGCTTAAGAGGTACTTTTGCAAGTGAGGTTCGTCCTAGCACAGTACCGTAACAACATGCCGCGCTTTTACTATACATCGTCCAAATCTTGCTAAGATATAAAGCTAAAATAACAATAAAGTAACATGGTTATACGATTCTAAGACGACGTTCGTTCAGAAAAGAACGAAATGGATAGAACGACGAGATGGATCCGTCACTGTCACTGTACTCTCACAACTTAAACGGATTGAGGGTGATGTTCTCACTGATTGCGAACGGTACATAAGGTAGCGGATGATGACCCACTACGATACCGTAGACAAATAGCGAGCAAAAAATATGTAGTCTTTGAATATTGATCGAACTGTCAAAACTTTTTGATAATAAGTTGGCTAGTTTATCGTGCTTCTGCTGTTTATGCGTTTAACGTATGTGGACTTATACATATAATTATTCCATTGATATGCAAGATCATACTTGGAGCATGACTTTGCTTTTCCGTACTGTGATCCCAGTCCCCTTAGATTGTTCGGCGCCAGCTTGTTTCCTGACATCGATTGATAATAACTTTCCTATATTTGCTACTCCCCCAATACAACAGCTCATACCATGACGCGTCCTTCCATTGACAAGACGACGTATTGTCCCTTTCATGGTTTGTTTTAATCTTATCTCTTACTGAACTTCAATCACTTGATCTATTGATACCTTTGTTGATAACATATAAGACAAAAGTCAAACGGGAGTTAAACTGCAGAGACATCAGAAGGGTTATTTAACCGCGTGATTCCAATCTAGTAAATCAATCTTCCAAGTATCGGATCAACAAGGTGCGAAACGAAACGCTGGATGTTGTTACTATTATGCAAGCATGTAACCTCAGCACACAATAGATCTGGAAATCATCCAATTTGCTCTAGAGAACAACGCAATATGCGTCGTTAGCGAATGAGTTATGCAGGCAGTACATTTTACTTATATCAACTTGACGCTCCAGTGGACACAAAATTCATTCGAGAAACGTAAAATAAAATTCATG
>JNDP01000870.1:0-22624 GCA_000696975.1 Apophysomyces trapeziformis B9324
TAACAACAGGTATTGAGTCGCAAACATGTATATAATCTTCTTTGCAACCATACACTATACGCTGACTTTGGAGCATAGTTAGCAGCTTATATGTTGCCAACTTAGCTTGCTAGAGCAAATTCCCACCCCATTCTTTAGCTTACATGACTTAGTTTGTCTTTTCTATTTCTACTAAACCCGGTGTTCTCTAGTTATTAAACAGTAGATACCATTTACAAGAAAACAAATGCGTCTTTAATCTTGTCATAGTGGTACATGGAAAATCCGCAAGGAACATTATCAGTTGGATATAAGAAGCTGCTAAACTTTCGATTTCAGAACTTATGTGTCGATATGTGCTAGGAGAATTAATGCTACCAGAATCAAAACGTTTGCAAGCCAAACGACAAATTCCTGCTATCATGGCCTTAGCGCTTTAGCTTGGCGAATTTAAAGGTAGGTTTCTCCACACAATCAAGGTGATGTGGGGTAGATGTTAGGCAGGCTAAAGGATAGACAAACCCAAATGAATTGCTCTGTATACGGATTCGTTCAGTATACTTGCTAACAACGTTTGTGTAGAGCGCAGAATGGGAAAGCAAAACCATTAGATATTGCCCTCTAGATGGACTGCATCGTAGTCCCATTGATCGATGTCAGCATTAGCATTGCATGAACTAATCTCTTGTACTAGATGCATACAAATGATATGAAGTCTCACCTCACGTATTAGGTTACATATAATGCAAGGGTTGGCCATGAGTTGAAGTATAAAGGAATATTTTCCCAATTGATTTCTAAACCTAAGCAACTCATATCTCGCTCTTTGACAGATACGAATACGATGTTCGAGGAACCGATATTCCTGTGTTTTTGTATTCCGAGAGTTACCGACTAAGGGCAAGTTTCCGGTCCCACAAGATGTATGCTTATGGACTTATATAGCACGTTCCAACATTAGGTATGTCCTATGTGCGATATAGAGCAGACTCAGTGATGGAATCGCAGCACTCCCAGCTATTTCATCGAAAGGGATTTTGCTTTCTATAGAAGATAAGTAGTCGTTGTGGCAAGGGGGTTTTCCGAGGGGTTTCCCCGAACCGGCTCTATTTGGGCAATCTGAGTGGATGGTAAGTCGCCTTCAGCTTCTTTGGTCACACGCTTACGGGTTCATCTCCTTTTCTTTTTTTTTTCTTTAGACTTTCTTTCATCCCATTCATCTAGTTTTAGAATGTCGAAAACCGCTTCTTGCGTTGTACGGGAATATAAACTCGTCATGGTTGGTGGAGGTGGTATGTAGCCGACGATATTTGCAACCAAAGTCTAAGATCAGCTAGGTGTCGGTAAATCGGCCTTGACAATCCAGTTCATTCAGTCCCATTTTGTGGATGAATACGACCCAACCATTGAAGGTTCGGATATAATGGAAGACAACGATAAAAAAAAGCTTAACAGACCCCACTGAAATAATTCTTTCACCAGATTCTTACCGCAAGCAGTGCCTTATCGATTCAGAGACCGCCCTTTTGGATGTGCTTGATACGGCGGGGCAAGAGGAATATAGGTTAGAAACAATAAAAAAGGAAAAAGAAAAAAATATCTTTTTGACTCACTTTCTCGGATAGTGCAATGCGTGAGCAGTATATGCGTAATGGAGAGGGGTTTTTGCTTGTCTATTCCATTACGTCTCGCATGTCGTTTGATGAAATCGCAACTTTTTACCAACAAATATGTCGTGTAAAAGATCGTGATTATTTCCCAATGGTATTGGTTGCTAACAAAAGCGATTTGGAGATGGACCGTCAAGTATCCAGTCAAGAAGGGCGTGATCTAGCGAGAAGATTCGGCTGCCGTTTCGTTGAGACATCAGCTAAGCAACGGATTAACGTGGATTTCGCTTTTTATGAAGTCGTACGAGATATCCGACGTTATAACAAAGAACAAGACCCACGCAAACCAGACATTGGTGGAATTCATGATGCGCCTGATGGAAACTCGGACAAATGCTGTGTTCTAATGTAGTAAACCTCCTTTTTTACCCTTTCTTTCATCTGTGCTCTTCCTACACTCCCAATTTTATACTTCTTCCCCTTTGATCCTTTACCTTAGTAATTTAATTCTGTAGACAACCGATCCACTGTTTTCAGCCGAATTATCTCTGGATATCCGCACTAGCACTACCCGGGACAATGTAACTATGTTATATCATAAACTTATTAGCGAAAAGTTATTCTTCACCACTGCTGATATTCAGCTAAGATCTACACGTTATCTATTGAAGATGTACTCCAGCATAATCCGAAATAAACCGTAGATCATTTCGTAGCTGGTTTTTATAATCTATTTATTCACGGGCTCATGTAGGATAACTATACGAGAAAAGCTCCGTAGGAAGATGTCCAAGAACGTATTTGCAGTGGATGAGATGGGTAAAGTATTAATAATGCCGGTATCTACCACATGGTTTAAGAGGACAAGAGGATCACATCATCTGTCGGCAATAACTTGCTATCATTTATTATAAACATGACTTGATACTATCCTTGGAGTGCGCGAAAACACGAAGGTAAGAGTAGTTGCTACACTCGTTCACGTATCAGAGAGTGGAGATGATCATTGCTACAAACGTATTTCAACCAAGAAGGATGATTCTCAGTTTTGCTGCTACAAAGTAGCTATTTTTTAACTAAGTAGGGAAGCGGATATGTGAGGTATCGGTTACCCCATGTTGGTCCTCTGGAAAAGAACTGGTCAAGGCATTGTTTTAGGATCTTTTTCAGTCCGCAGATCTTTAATCACTGTCTGTAGACGAGTATAGAGGATTAGGTTTTACTCATGTATGCTTACAACATTTACCGCGAGCGCTTCTGGATTGACACCTTTCTCACACAGGGATATGCACAATATTAACGATTCACGATCGAGCCCAGTGTTTAAAAGATTGGACATTTCGTGGACAACTGTCAATGCAAGGATGGTTATGTGCTTGGATGAAAGGACACTATTTAAATCAACATACTATCTATTGTTTCTTGAACTTCAGGCCGTTGATCCATTTAGACACGAGGAAAATCCAGCAAGGAAAACGACGGTCGCCGTGACGTTTCATTGCTGCGAAATGTATATGCTGCACATGTATATTGCTTTTATTGATATTGGAGTTCTATAACTTTTCTTATTCCTTGAGCTCGCCACACTCCACAATCTTTGCTGAAGCCAAGGGTCTTCCAGTAGGATGACCAATACTTTCTAAAGCTTTTAACACCTCGTCACCCTCGACCAACTGACCGAACACTGTGTGGTTGCCGTCCAACCAAGGAGTCTTGTCAAAAGTAATGAAGAATTGCGATCCATTGGTGTTCTACAAATTTATCAGCGTAAATTTGTGTAATATCGACAACTTACGGGCCCGGCATTAGCCATAGACAGAACACCACGACCAGAATGCTTTAAGGTGAAGTTTTCGCTGAAAGAAGCAGGTAAATGTACTCGTTTCATATCAAACCTTCCTTTCAAGGACTTACTCAGGGAACTTTCGGCCATAGATGGATTCACCACCGCGTCCATCACCCATGGTAAAATCTAACATAGCCTTAATTATATACACCATGATCATATGGTGCTCACTTACCACCTCCTTGAGCCATGAAGCCAGGAATAATTCGATGGCTAAATTCTAGGATCAATTCCTTTCCGTATCTAGGCTCAATCATATCTCATGAGACTTACAAAGAGCTATCCTTGAAATGAAGCGGCTTTCCGGAGACACCTTGACCTTTCTCACCAGTGCAAAGGGCACGGAAGTTTTCGGTGGTTTTAGGGCAGGTGTCCGAGAAAAGCTACATTTCACCGAGAGACCAGGTGAATGAGAGGTAAAAAAGGCATAGTATATCTACCTTAAAAGTCATGCGACCAGCAGGTTTTCCTTGGATAGCAACATCAAAGAACACCTTGGAGAGTTTTTTAGCGGCCATGGCGAAACGTCAACAGTATGGTTCAACGCGCTAGCGAGTTTTCTCCTTGAAAAGTTAACAATCCCCCCGGTGCGACACCGTAAGGGTAGTCACAAAGCAGTCAACAGCGATCAGTCTGCTGGCTTTAGCATGTGACTTTGCGCCATTTGAATAGAATTTCGCGCTGACCAATAGAACAAGTTTGCGTTGGCTGGTAATGAATTTGTGTCTTGGACTTTCTGGCATAGCCAACAATGACGATCCCGCTATCTTTCATTGCTTGTATTTGACGCTGATGCTTGATTAGTATCTCTCATGATGAACTGCAATATGGTTGTTACCAAAATTAAACTCATAGTGAGAATTAGAAAAGCACTAAAACCCTTATATGATGGATCGTGATATCTTGATAAGAGTGTATATACACGGCGGTTTCTGATACGCTTTTGGTTTCCTGAGTCTCGCGCTACGTTGGGCTTGACCTCCAGGAATGCAGTCCATCATGAAGACACTAATCAAGCATCAGCGTCAAATACAAGCAATGAAAGATAGCGGGATCGTCATTGTTGGCTATGCCAGAAAGTCCAAGATACCTGAGAAAGATTGTTATCGTGTACGGCTATTGCAAGAGATGATTTCAAAGCTGCAAAGTCGTTCATTTGCCGACCAGATATATGTGTCTCCCAGAATATCAAGTGATGAACTTCTCAGAAGCCGCGATATGCCAAGGCCACAATCTCTTTTAGATGCCTTGAACAACGTCAATGGCACGACTCAAGGTAATTTCACTTTTTCTATATGCAAAGTAGGACGTAATAGATGTTTATTTATGTTTTATGATTAGACCTTTTCGAATTGCTTGCAACCACAACAAGCAAGATTTGCTTGGTAGCTATCGACTTTGTTGGTTTGAGCACCGATGAACGATATCTACGAATTGATCAAGTATGCTAATTCCTATTTGGAGGGAAAAAAGACAAAGAGACTAATCTACCCGTTTTTAGTGACCATAAGTGCATTGACAGCGTACTCATATATTTGCTACCTACAGCAAGTGAAATTGCTGTTTTTAAAAGATTGGATGTATTGGCTAATACTGCCTGCATTAAGGCATTTCAATGCTGAGCATCTTTAGTGAAGCGATCTCTATAAGCAATAAGACCAAATATCTTTTCTGTACCTTATTTCCTTTTTTAATTAAGCTGCTCTGCCTACTTGTTTTCTTCTCAACTCAGTGACTGGATCGGCTGGATCAGCCGACCCATCTGGCAAGCATGCCTGCTCTCTACCCAATGACTGGCTCATCTGTCTGCATACTTCTAATTAAACAGTATATATATTGTTTCAATTGGTAAGCCGAGAAGACAAAAATATAGTAGTTCGATGGCTCATACCAAATATGGGCATGAAAGCTTGATCCACTTGACTCATGGATTATTTGCTATCTCTTGAAAGATTGCTAAACACATCAATAGCAGAACCCTTTCCGTATAATAGAATACGAAATACACACCGTAAACGATGCATATTCCAGTAGAGCTTTAATAACAGAAAATAAGTCGCTGAGGCACTTGAGAACGCCCGGTTTTACTAGAGCCGTTTCAAGGAAAAGTTATTCATCTTCACGAAAGTGGGACACTGTGGTAACTTACGGCAAGTCCTTCGATTCCAAAATACACAGGTTGTCTCATACAATAGGTTGTAAATAGTATGAATATATTATTACTTTGGTTTCTACCAACCGATGGCATAGAGAGTTTTGGAGACTGCTTTTATGTCCTTAGCTATGGATTCTGTGGAAGAGAAGCAAACGGTTACGAATTTCATTCGCCACGAGATCGACTTTCATCTATGTATTTCGATTTATCGCGAACTAAAGTTTGATCGTTCGATTTCAATGCAGTTTCGAATTGGTAAATTAAAATTTGCAAGATGTTTTGGTGTCATTATCAGAAGGTACTATAGAAATTAAATTTCACTTCTTCTGGATTTCATACAGTCACCGCAACTTTAGACTCCAGGGAGTGAGAGACAGAAACAGGTGCGTGTGGTATTGATAAGTTTTGTCGTGTTAAAGGCGTCCTTTTCCCTTTCAATATATGAGTGGAAATGAATATTGTCATATAGACTGCATGAGCACCTGTGGCCTGCAACCAATAAGATGTTAAGATACTCAGCTAGCCGAAAGAACTATAGCAAACAGTGTATTTAACAATGGTGTAAATAGGAAGATACCTAGATGCTTGAATAAAGCATGTACTATCATCATCTTTGAAAGTCCAATTCTCTTTGACATACAAGGTTTATCCACATAGCAAAACTCTGGTAACACAGAAGATAATGTTTCCTAGGGTTATTCTTGGTTGTCTCCGTTGTTTACTTCATCATCATTATTGATTTGGCGGTTGTCTCTGCCATATTGCTTGCTGTCACTGAACCTCCTCCAGACTTGGTAACATACAACCATTGTCAAGGATACGAATGCAGCTCCAAACAAGACAGGGACGAGGAAAATGAGCCCAATACCAACTGCCACCGATAGGATAAAGAGAGATATAAAGCTCGCGACACATGTTGTTGTAAATGTAACTAATACGACGTAAGAGCAAAAGATAAAGATGGGAACAGCCGAGAGCGCACCAAACGCAATAACAAGGAATTGAAATTCCGCGCTGTAAGGGAAGGAGGAAGTGAACACCAACCGAAAGATTATTGCTCAAACGTACTACTGCCATAGATTTTTGATCACATCCCACAGTCTGGCTGAATAAGGGTACATAAGATTAAGAAGGCTCGAAAGAGTGTCATAGCTGGTTTCGGTTATTTTTCGTGGTATCGAGTCTTTCGTGGACATATCTGCATCCTGTTGCATCTTATTATTACGATATACAAGGAAAGGAGGTGATAAAAAGTCACCAGCAACAAAAACGGCACGGTTATTCACAGTGTCATGCGAACAAAAAAGGAGGAAAAAGCCGTCCATCACCGTTTAAACTTAAAATAGGGGATTCATGTTTCGGTGGCGTAATCGCACATGACTTTGGTTTGCTATCCTGGTCGATGTTGTGCGTTGCGATAAACGCCGTAGCCCTAAACGTTTAAAGAACACAGACCTATAAGCATACACTGTCACTTCTGTCATTCACATTATCATAGTCATACGACTGTGTGTCTTGTTTCCACTAGACGAAAACAATACTTTAAGATACAACTGTAATCTGGAAGCAAACTGTATCATCAATCACAGGGAAAGAGAAAATGTTGACGGATAGTCTAAGACCTATAGTAGCTTTTTTATCTTTGTGTAACAGTTCGTTCATGTGTAGTTCATGCAGCGTACTCGTCCAATGAAACGATTTTTCTCGAAATGGTTCCTCCAAGGGCACAAATGTCAATATGCCTTTTGTTTCAGTGTATAGTTTGTGCGCCTTTTCCGTTACTAAAAGCCAGGCCTGCATCAACCTTGTGAAAACATCCTCCTAGGTATAACTTAGTTCTGCAGAGATATACATAGTTGATGCAGATCGAGACTTGGTATTATCGGATGTAATTGTTTACCCATAAATGTCAGTGCTCGATTGATCGAGCATATATTTTAGCACACCAAAATATGCATCGTTCCGTCTAAGCAATCCAATAAGCATGCCTTTCAATTAGTTTCATCTGCTGATAGCATGTAGCATACGTTACCAAACCCTTTCAATATATGAGGTAGTGCGCTGTTTATGTTATTGAAAGCATGGGTTCTTCTAATTACGTGTACTAAACACTGCAAAAGCCTGTAATCAATTGGTTTCTCATGTACAAATAATGTGAGACCCAATAATTCGCTTCTGTAGTGAAGCAGATGATTATCAAGGGCCATATGGCATTTGGCTACGCGCACTTCATTTGTTTACTTCCAACCATTAGAAAACGAGTACATAGACATGTATTGCATCAAAGAGAATGAAGCTGCACATCTCATCCAGGCCAAAACGCAGGATAATGCAGCTACCGATCAGTGCCTGTTTCATAAGTATAATTTTGCTTTATCCATTGCTTATGAATTTAGTAGGTCAATCGGAAGAGTGACAATCGTTGCTCGTAAAAAACGAACCGTTTAGTAAAGAAAAGACAATTAACGAACACACCAGTTACCGCTATGAAGGTCATCTGTTTAACTTGTGCAACCAACCGGTACTGGAGCCTCCACAGCGGTTGTCTTTAGCCATTACTGCTTTTGGTAAGCATATATACGCTCTTAATGTTAATTATCTTTCGTTTTCTAGCCTACAATGTTTAGATTGTGGGAATCATTTATGGCTCGCAGCCAGTACTGTATCTTAGTTGATGGAGTGCCAAAACCGGTTTCCGACTGTTGTATACCACTATTGAAGTGGTAGGCAATAGGGACATGCTATCCAGCTCATTTGTTCAGTACAGATTTGGTTTCGGGTTTTGCTTTTCTCCAACTGTTCAAGGCAGTGGGTCGTAGTCTTTTGCTGACATCATTTTGCTGCCATTGCAGCTGCGGGTTAGCAATTTCCAAGTACTCGAATACCATTTTTAGACCCTTTTTTTCCCTTTCTCCAGAGACAGAAGGGACCGACAAGGAAAAAGTACCTTTCTCTTTCTCCTTTTATTTCTGTCACTGATCATGAAATCAGCTATTGAATTAGTTTTGCTTGGCTGATTTTGTTTAACTACTCTCGATTCATCAGCGCAAACACATTCTTCCTTCATACCATTGGTGTCTGCATTCATTGGTTATCCGGTAAAACCTATATACCAACAATAAACTACGAATATGACAGGGTCTCATTACTGGTATCTAACTTGCGATAGCTGTCAGTTTTGACCGATTTTTCGACGCATAAACGTATCGTCACCTTAAGGTCACGCCTAACCTAGTTGCTATCTCTTGTTTTATGCAGACTTTTGCTAAATCAGCCAAGTAGACAAACCTCAGATAAATGTTTTGCGATCCTTCTGAATTCCTCGACAGAAACAAGGATAGTTTTGCCGACAACGAGTTACATACAGTATCATCACATAAACGACAGCCAACACATGCCGAAAGACTCCGGCAACTACAACACCTGGAACAGCAGATAGCAGCTGCTACTGACTGGAACCAGAAACTGACGAAGATTGTTACTACACAGAATAGATCAGGTTTATTAACGGAGGCAGAAGCGAAACCTATAGATGAAAAACCCATATCATCCGAACCTGGTCTCACTCTACAATTTCTTTCGCGCATCAGTCCGAATGACTCCGCTTGCCAAGACACATCGAGCAACAGCCTGAAACAACCGATGGTTTGTAGACAATCTCAGAAACAGCCATGCCACTAACTCTTTCCACAGGCTGAATGGATGCCTCCCTCTACGCGTAGCAACAAAGCCGAAGAGCAAACAAAATCGCATCTTACGAATGAAACTAATATCACCTTGTCACCTAACGATAACCAGAGACCAAGTAGCGGATCTTCGGCGGCTCAAAGCATGGATTCTAGCAACCCAGGCAATACAGAAATAGTGCGCCTTAACAATTCGGTGGATAGTGACGGTCTACTAAACGACGTATCTGTTTACTATGACAGTGGAGCCATCAATACCACAGGCTCCATGCCAACAGCATCTAAAGAACTTAGTTGGAAAAAAGGAAGCGGCCATGGACTCAATAGCATACATAGCCTATCTACTTTTGAAAGCCGTTATTTCAAGGAGGATGTATTGTCGAATCATCAAAAACCCTTTCCAAGCGAACAGAAAGCAGCATCGGACATCATGCCTTCTACAACCTTTGCCACTATACGCAATAAGTTCGAAATGGAAACACAATTTAATACCACCCAGCCATTAATCAGGCGTTTTGACCCTCTTTTGAGCAGAGAAGATGAGCGACAGACCACCGAAGAAAGAGCGTTGAAGGACAGTAAACGAACAATGCAGGAAACACTACAGGTTGAACATCGAGCGGAAAATAGCACGTGTGTTTTTGACCCTTCCAATGATCAGTTAATATGCGCTGACACAATGCAAAAGAAACAGCAGTCTGCTGTGCCAAATGCAGGAATGATTGATAAATTAATTCCTGCCAAGTCCGTTCTAGCCAGCAGCCCAACTCATCTTCCGACGCCAAAGACGAAATCAAACTGGTTTGCCTTACCATTTGATCCACAACAACGAGGGGAAGAACCTATGCGGACTTTTAGTCCTACCACAAATGACTCTTTTAAATGTGTTAAAAATGTAGTTGTTTTCGATCAATCACAGACAAAATCGACTTTTGCAGTATCGACGCCCAAAACAGATCAACCACGATCAACCACGAGCGCAATTCCCGGTATAAAGTCAGGCAATTCTGCAAAACGCAGTTTAGCTTCTTACATATCGGAACCGGAGCAATCTATAGAACAAAAGGCGGATATCCGCGCAACAGATATTCAGGAAGAGGTTCCTTCATCCCCAAGAGCCCGTCTCATTTGGCTGAGTATGCAACGAGCACAAAGTATCCATGTCACGCAAGAGCGACCACCTGACGAGACTTCGATGCGTACTCGTAAGGCTAGCATGTTATCAACAATGAGCTGCGGGAAAGCGAATCGAGCACTGGCAGATTTTGATCCGTTGTTAACGGATGATAGCGACGACATCGAAATGCCGAATAAAGTAAACATTAAACGCAGCTCTATGATACGGCCAAAGTCGGTAAAAGGAGCAGTCGATCCACTTAAGACTTCCGAGTGTCCACATAGTCGCGGATTGGAAACTTTACAACCGTCTAAGAAAGAAGGGGCAAAGGTAAGAAGATCCTGAAGACGGTAAAGGGGAGCCGTAGCTATAGCGCTTGTGATTTGTTTGTATAACGTCGGTGTCTAAGGTTACCACGACTTCTTCCGCCATTCCTTCTACAACTTGCTTCGCATCGCCCGAATGCGATACGAAGAATTCTGTTAAACCACCGTCTCAGCGATCACCTACACGAATACCTTTACCGATATCAAAACCGCTTGTGCTTTCAAAACAAGAAAGCAGTGGCAACGGAGACGGAATCAACGCTAATGGAGATAATCATAACAGTCGAAAAAGTAATGCAAATACGAAACGAAGTATGGCAACAAAGATTGGATCTACAACCGTTTCTTCAGGATCGGCAGCTACTTTCACTCTATCGAAGCCAACACGAGCGGATACCAAAACCGTGCGAAAGCCTACCTCTTTCTCCGCACTGAAAGTACCCAACAACTGGAGCAGGAATACAGTAGTACCGGAAAAACAAGGTGCAACTCACACTCGCAAAGCAAGTACGGCCAATGTTTGTGTAAACAAGTTCATATCAGGGGACGTCGAACGACGCCCTTCTATCACGAACGCGAACGATCTCCTACATGATCAACTGGAAAAGGAAAAAGCAAAATCTCGGCGACTTAGTGTGAATTTGATTTCTGCGCAAGGGGTTATTAGCTTACCTGAGTCTATCAAATCAACTAGCAATGAAACTAGGGGAATATCTACTACTGCCAAAATCGTTCCATCTGGTGGCCGAAAAATGTCCTCCTTTCGCGAACGGCTCCAGGAGTTGGTAACAGAGGACGTGTGGAGCATACATGCAGAGCGTGGAAAAGCAAAGTCGCAGAAGGATAGACAAGAAGAAGATGTTCTCGGTAATATCAGTACGAGTACAACAGCTAGTGCGAGGGAGGAAATTGCTACTCTCTATTCAAAGCATGAAACTGAACAGAGCCGTGCTAAATCTGAACAGCAATCGAAACTTATCAAAGAAAAAGAAAAAGGATTACGGGTCGCAATGAGTTCTCAAAGTAGGAAATTACTTGACGGCCAAAACTGCTAATCGCCTTCCTTCTTAGCTGCGCTTAAGCTCTATAAGAATAGCCTGTCTCCTTACGAAAGGGAGGAAATCTTGGAGCATTCTCAGATATATTTCGTTGGCCCACACGCCAAGAAGCGACATGCATCGTTGGAACATACGACGTCAAACTTCGGATATGACGATGAGGGAGGCGATTATCATATTGTATTGCGGGATCATCTAGTTTATCGCTACGAAGCACTTGAAGTCATGGGCAAAGGATCTTTTGGCCAGGTTATCAAATGTTTCGATCACAAGTCGGGCCAAACCGTCGCGATTAAGATCATTCGTAATAAGAAGCGGTTCCATGCTCAAGCGATGGTTGAAGTGAAGGTTTTGGAAGATCTGATGCGATGGGTAAGAAGAAGGACGCTATGGATTTCTGGTAAATTCATTTACTGTTAATATAGGATCCCGAAGACAAGCATAACAATGTTCGAATGACAGATCATTTCTATTTTCGGAGTCATCTTTGCATTGCTTTTGAATGCTTAAGTATCAATCTGTATGATTTCATAAAGAGCAACAATTTCCAAGGGTTTAGTATGGGGCTCATCCGACGGTAGGAATTGGTTTTTTGTATACTATCGGTCATAACCTATGTCTTTTCCATAGGTTTACTATACAGCTGCTCAACTCGCTCGTATTACTGTATAAGCATAAACTAATCCATTGTGATCTGAAACCAGAAGTGAGCTTATACGATGTTTAATAGCGTGCACTAATATGTATTGGCATTGTTAGAATATTTTACTAAAGCACCCTACCAAAAGCACTATCAAAGTCATAGACTTCGGGAGTTCATGTCTCGAAAGTGAAAAAGGTGTGACCTACCAAACTTACTTCTGCATGACTAATGGTATAACATAGTTTATACTTATATTCAAAGCCGCTTTTACCGTTCTCCTGAAGTCATATTAGGTATTCATATTTCGGGGGTTTCTATTTATTATTGCAGGCTTATTGACCTTGATGGTCTAGGTTTGAGCTATAGCATGGCAATCGACATGTGGAGCGTGGGTTGCATCTTGGCCGAACTATTTACAGGTAAATAGTCATTCAACCATGTTCATGCGATATTTACGTTCTGCATTTGTAGGGCACCCTATCTTCGCGGGAGAAAATGAACAAGATCAGCTTGCATGCATTATGGAAATACGGGGTATCCCAGAAAAGCATTTGATAGATGGCAGCTCTAGAAAGAAATTATTTTTTGGTAAATTAATCTCGTACGAATACATAATCTAACTGTTAACTAGATTCCTATGGGAACCCACGCATTATGCCGAACTCCAAAGGTCGAAAACGGAAACCAGGAACAAAGAAATTGGCACAAGCTTTAAAATGTACAGACGACAACTTCACAGACTTTATTGACAAATGTTTACAGTGGGATCCGGCACGTAGACTTAATCCCATAACGGCTTTTAAGCACCCTTGGATTAGATGTAAGAAATCCACCTAATCCTTGTACAAAAGAGAGAAAAGACCCCATAAAAGAAGGGCGGTTAATCACTGTACAGAGAGATATGGAAATATCATTATTTATTTTTTGGCTACTGATACGCACTGCCAGCAATAAATTTTCGCATCAGCTAAGAAGCTATGTCCAAAGTGAATAAGTAGAGCTTCAACAGTAGCAATTACTTTTAACCCAAAGCAGATCCTATCACCGATAGTTTCCAGGAAATACTTGGTCCTGCTGACGGTGTCCTTGATTTAATAATTACTACACCATGGTTCAACTGACATAACCCGTCAGACCATTGTGCCAACGATATTGATCGTGAAATGCCAACCTTCAGTTGATTAACTGGGAATTTATATCTGGATTCCTACTAAAAACTGACGGTTCTTTCGCTTTTTCTGCATTGTATGCACATTATCGTGGAACATTTGAACGTTTCTTTCTCCCTCCCCCAACAGGAAATGCATTTGGAAAACTAAGATATCACGGCTCCAGTAACTAACCTAACAATCCCAGAAAGTTATTTATTACAACTTTTTTTTTCTATACAACAGAATAGCGTCCCGCAGTACCACCACCTGTCCTTGCTTCTGCTTCCATTTGAGCAACCGTTGCCTCCACTAGGATTCGCTTAATTTCGTTCTTCGCCTTTTCTACAACAAGTTCAGAATCGCCCTCGATGAATAAATACAATTTGCGTTCGTTAGGACCAGGCTGCTTGCCAGGTGGGAAAAATGTGCCTCTGGTTGTGATAGCGGCACCAGAAATTTCAGTGATTTGAGATATTTGTTCCTATAAATTTGATGAGATACGTTTTGTTTATATTCGGCATTCTTACCTTGTTGGTGACTTTCCAACGAGCCTTTTGTGGGTAATCATTAATGACAATCTCTTCAGCATACACAGGATGTCCTTCTTCTTCCTGCTGCATCTGTTGTCCGCCAGCACTTTCAGAAAACCGTGCGTTGATATCAGCTATGATATCATGAGCAGTGCGTCCCTTTTGGCCAGCCATTGCGTTGATACGCGCTGCAACTTCGGCTGCTGCCTTCTTTGCAGCGAGGGTAGCTGCATTCAGCTGCTCCTCGCTGCCCTTTCCGGCTTCTGCTGCGCTTGCTCGAGCTGCTGCTGCTGCCGCCGCCGCTTGACCAGGTAGAACTGGTCCGGCAGGTGGTGTTTCCGTTTTCGGTGGTGCACCAGAGACAACTCTAGTCTCTAGCTCGATTTCCTCTTCATCAGATTCCTCCATATCATCGCCACCGTAAGCCTATCGTTGAAATGTCAGCTGCGTGAGTCGGCATCAATTAGCCGCTTACCCTCTTTTGAATCTTTTTGACAAGATCGCGATCTTTATCCAGTCTCTCCAAACCTTTACCACCAAAACCGGAACTAGCCATACGCTCTTTACCAGTTTTTACTTTTTCCTGGAAGGTGTCGGCTAACGCTTGAAGGTCATTCGGTATTTCTTGACCACTTAACTTTAGCGCTTTACAGATATCCATAGCATATCTGTCTTGGTCAGAGGTAATAAATGTGTAAGCGGTGCCTTTGTTTCCTGCGCGACCTGTTCGTCCAACACGGTGAACGTAGTCTTCCATATGATTCGGACATTCATAATTGACAACCAATTTAAGTTGTTTGACATCAAGACCACGAGCGGCAACGGATGTTGCAATTAGAATATTTGTTACTCCAGACTTGAAATCGGATATAGTACTATCACGGTCGGCTTGGTCCTTAGGTAAAGGGCGAACAGACATCAATATTTTATGCGATCGTTGCCACAATATTAACTTACCTTTCCGCCGTGAAGCGACTGGCACAAATATCCTCTACGAAGCAAATCTCGCAATAGATTGTCAGCAGCCTCTTGCCGGTCAACAAAGATCAATGCTCTGGAGTCTTCGTTGTCTTCAGTGTTAAAGAACTGACCTAAGATTTCCAAGAGTCGAACGAACTTAGTGGAATCCTCCCTAACTTCAACGATCTGTTCTACATCACTGCAAACGACACTACGCCCACCCACAGTGATCTCTAAGGGTTTTCTCAACACTTTACGAGCGAGCGCTTCCATCTATTACATGTTACTATGCATACAAGGTTCAATCCAGCTTACCTGTCGCGGGAAGGTCGCCGAAAACAGTACAGTCTGCCGATTTGGCTGGACGTTATTAACAATCTTCATGACCTACGCAGCGAGTTAACTTGTTGTATTCACATATGGTACCATACCTGTGGCTCAAAACCCATATCAAACATGCGGTCTGCCTCGTCTAGTACCAAATAGGTGACACGTCGCAAGTTTGTCACTCGACCTGAATTCGCACAAAGCAGATCAATCATGCGTCCAGGAGTGCATACAATGATTTCACACCCTCGTTTTAAATCTGCAATCTGATCCTTGATAGGACTTCCTCCATATGCGCATACAGCCTTTGAAAGAAAAAAGTATTACTACCACACCATTAACCAGAATCTATTCGTGGCACTTACGCGTAATCCTAGAACCTTCAAGAAAGGTTTGCACTCGCGATGAATCTGTGTGGCCAATTCACGCGTTGGTGTCATAATAACGCCAATAGGTCCTTCACCCATTTCCAAAGGTCTTTGGTCCTTGATGTGACGAAACATGGGTAGTAGAAATGCAATCGTCTTTCCTGAACCAGTTTTTGCCACACCGATTACATCTCGTCCGTTCATAATTGCAGGAATGGCTTGTGCCTGGATCGCAGTAGGCTTCTCGAACTTAAGCCTACGAATGACCTCAAGACATCCTGCTGGAAGACCACAATGCGTCCATTTCATAATAGGTTTAGGGCAATTAACACCTCGGATTTTGATTCCATCTAGCTCTATACGCAACAGCTCTACTTGTTCCGGTGTCATCTCTCTTAATTCCGGAGGTTCAATGTAGAAGTCTTTGCGGAAAGATTCATATTCCACTTGCGCGTGGTCCACTGGAGCTAAGTCTTTTCTCTTTGCCTTCTTGGCTGCTAATGCAAGAATATCTTCTGGGTCACTCCCAATTTCTTCATTCTCCGGCTCAACCTCTCCTTCGCCTTCCTCATCATCGCTTGCCCGTTTAGCATCAGTGCTCTTTTCCAGCTGCTGCATTCGTTTTTTGTCTTCTTCACTGATCTTTCGAGCCTCCGCTGTGACATCCATCATATATGCCTCTAAAGGGTCGACCTCTTCATCGTTATCCTCCGCAGGGGCTTCTTTCTCCTCAGTTTTTGGCTCTGGTATTGGAGCCTTTTCGATTGGTTCTGGTTTCTTAGGTGCAACTGTGCTTTTCTTCATCATCAAGTTCTTTTTCAAACCAAAACCAATACGCATAGTATTTCTGGGTTTAGCTGGAGATGTTTGCTGAGCGCCATTCACTTTCGGTACTAGATCTACGATACCCTCTGTGCCACTTCCAGATTCTTCTTTTTGCATAATGGCTCCTGTCGCATCTGTCATTTTTACATCTGTGGATTCTTTTCGATCAGGTAATTCATCATCCGAAGTTTCCATTTCCATCTCATCATTTGCAACGGAATCTTCGACATTCGATGTGGTATCCGTCTTTACTTCTGAAGTAATTTCCTCATTAACTTCTACTTTTGAAGCTTCTTCTTCAGTGCGGGTAATTTTCGGTATGTCTGCTTCGGCTTTTTCTGCTATTTCTCTGGCTTTCTGAGCTTCTTCTTCGGCCTTTTTCGCTGCTGCCTTTGCTTCTTTTTCACGTTTCCATTCTTCAATACGCTCACGTCTTTGACGAATAATTTCTTCACGATCGATTTGCGGCTTTTCTGTAGTAACAGTCTTCCCAGAAGGAGACTAAGGAAAAGTTTTATAGCGGCATAAACAAAAAGGGGCCATTCAACTTACCGCAGTTGAACCAGAGGGTTGTAATGATTGTGTCGAAGATTCTTGCACTTCCATTTGTTCGCCTATGCCATGACCAGTCTCAGTTGATGCGGAGCCGTCGTTCCTCGCAGATTCAGTTCGCACTGGTGAAGGCGTATGATATGACTGACTTCGAGAGTCAGATGTACTTACATGGTCGTGATGACGAGAAGACATCCGGCTCGAATCACGATACGATCTGTCATCGTAGCGGGACGACCTGTGATATCTATGAGAAGACGACCTGTGGCGATGCCGGTCGCTGCGATCTCTACTACGACTTCGCGGCGAGCGTTCTCTATGATGGGAATGTTTCTGTCTTTTTGATGAAGGTGATGGTGATCGATCTCTACTGTCTGAACGATGGGAAGCCATAATATAGTGCGGAAGGTTGCGACAAAAAGTACAGGGAAGGTTCACGAAAAAACCTCGCCCATTAATGGCTTTTGGGACGGTTTTCTAAAACCGTTCGGTAATGCTCCAATCACATCAAAAGGAATTTACTAGGGCAACTGGCTATGGATATGCCTAACAGACATCCATACTATGTACAGTACAAAAACTCTTTACTGCTCTTTTCGCGAGCAGGACATCTTGACGACTCGGAGTGAATTTCGAAATCTGGTATTAATTAGGTTGATTTAGTCAGGTCGTAGATTGTTAAGAGTCTTGAGTATGTTATATCTTAGACTGTAATGACCTGCAAGTATTTTATAGCGGTTCGGAATATTGCTTTCATTTTACGAGCTATTGTGTTTTGAAAAGTAGTGTGAAGGTATGCTACAGTGCATAATTTAACAGCAATATAGTTTACTGTTTGGAGAAGCGAAGAGAAGGGAGCCTTCATTCTATTATTAGGTTGCCACCCAATGTCCTATTTCTTTAATTGTTTCTTCATTGTGCTGCAAATCATGTCATTGTCCTTTTGTGACCACAGTTGCTTGCTTGCTGTCAGAAATGATTGCACCCTTTTTTTTTTTTTTACTGTACGCCACCTGTCTCGTTCATGGCTCGAATGATTAGACATACTTTGTCTTTCTGTCACACTTAACAGGATACCCATTGTGACGCTAACAAATACAGGAAGAAAAATGGATGAATACCCCTTTTTCACTCATATTGTATCTTCTCTTTGCTTACTTCCATTGTTCGTTGGACCATCGCCTTCTTTGTTTAGCATATCTTCACTTGATACAAACGGTGTGGATACTTTCTGGCATGAATTCTCTTTGCAATTCAAAGTAAGAATTACTACGCTTTAATCTAAATGAGAATTGGGGCCCTGCTGCAAAATAAGCGGATGACCTCCATTGTCACGGTGCTTTATTTTTCTCTCTCTCCCCCTTTTTTAGCCTTGCGAGTACCCCTAGCTACTCATCGTAGCACTACTGTTGTCTTTCCGTTTTGGCTCATCATGGGATAGAAGCAAAAGGAGTTAGAAACCCAACAAGTAAAAAAAATATAAAAGTTAACAACTTCTCCTTTTCTTTCTCGTCCTTCTTTTATCAATGAGTATTGATGGTGCAATCCATAACAGCGGACGTAGATGCAGTTTTATTAAAGTTGCAATCCGCCAAGTGGAATCAGATCAACGTAAATATCCTCTGTACATACTAATAGTATAACCGTATTCGTTAACTGTATCTCCCAAACTTAACACAGTTACAACAAGAATATTACCAAACTCTGGCATCCGCCATTACTACCATTCTACAGTTGACTTCCGTAGCGTTAAATGACTCTGCAACAACCAGTCTAAAAGCCTCTTTGTCGTTTGATCTGACAAATGCGACTTCTGCCTTGTCTTCTGCCACCCAAACACTGCTTGAACAAAATAAGCATATGGCTACGAAGGGCGGCATCCCAGCATCAATCGCACGTGTTATTCAACAGGAAGTCAATTCAATTCTGGACCAAGTCCAACGAAGCAAGTGTCTCGCCACACTTCCAATAACTGAAAGTTATCGTGACATAATCTTCCAGGTACCTTGCATCCTAGTAAGAATGTGGAAAATATTACTTGCATTCCTGGTTTTAGATAGCTCATACCCTTATTGAAGTCCACGATAGAACATATACATCAGCTCATAGACGCTATATCCGCATTTTATCTATCGTCTACTATCGTCAATAGTAATAACAAGCATGGGATTCAAAGTGAGTAATACAGACTTTGCACCACTTATGTATCGTCTACACCGTGCACCTCTCACTCTTTATTGTTAATACAATAGCCTCAACTTGTTTCCTTTCGTCACCGTTTGTAGCTAAGAAAAAGACACGCTCCTCACCATCGGACCATCTTGAACCCAGATGCTGTCAAAAAGAAAGGTAGGTTTATACATCTCTGTTACCATGTTGGGCCCTGACAACCTTTTCGTCTATGTTATTGCTCTCTGTTTTGTACAACATTGTTACGATTACTATATTATGCATTGATGCGACATATTACACTTTGTGGGCCAAATATTCCTATATGGCATGAATGCAGACTCACACATAGTACTGAAAAGCTATGTACAGGCAAGTTGAATGAAGGGAGAGTGTGGAATCGTTTGGGATACCCCTTGGTTTTGCTTAGTTGCTAGATATCTATCCCTTATATTAGTATTTATTTATCGATTTTTTCTTGTCTAAATACTGCTTCTTCCACACTCGATAGGAAACCGTCTCATCCGTAGCATTTCCCCATTAAAAAGGCCTATCACGCTGACAATGTCAGGTACATACGAATACATACATCAGTAATAGTACCGTGAACTGAAATAACTCAGAAACCCTTTGTCGATCAATCGACGAGAGAGTTGCGCAGGGAGACCGTTTGTACGATTCGGAAAAGCTATACGCAGCATCTGTAAAGAGTTGTTCGTCAAGTATGAAGAGCTCTAAGAGTGCAAATACCTTCAAGTTATTGTTTGGAGGTCGCAGAGACGGTTATCGTGCAAAACCTGGATCCAAAGCTCGAAGCATTAAGGATTTTTTCAATTTCTCTACGTACAGCAAAGATACCACATCATCCAAGTTGGCGAAGACGAAAAGCCAAGAACATTTTGCAAATAACTCGGTAATTAGTTTGACAGATACGTTAGAGGTAATGTAGCATCGGTTAGGGTCGCCACGTTCATATAGACCATCAATGATTTCGCTTAGATTCGAGAACTCACAGTGGAAAAGGTTGCCGCTTCCCCCACGATCAATCTTTCACCAGTTATGAGAAACATTCCATCTAAAGAAGTCGACACTTTAGCTAATGCAGGAACCATTCCAGCGAATCGTTCTGCAAAATATCGTAAACGCACATCTGTTCAGACGCTTGTTTCTCCATTCGGACGGAATATCGATATACGTATGACAGATGAAGACACTAGTCACTATGTCGTTTCTCTGCCAAGTCCAATAGAAACTGGCGCGACTCGTAGCGATGGCAACCATAAGGGAATGAGTTGCGCTTGGATTCAAGCAACAGTGCCTTCATTACTTTCACCTCCACCATCTGCACCGCCTACACTCTTCAACCACCATCAACACCGTTTGCATGACGAAGACAACCCAGAATGTATAATGCACGATGGGTTCATGAAGCCGTCTAATGCTAACATGCAGACTAAGCCGTCTGCTCGAGAGCATCAGATACTCATGCCTATTACGTTCTATCCGTCTATCATTCAATCGCTGGACGATCAAGATAGCGATACAGAGGAGAAGAAATCTAGGCTATTTAATGAATCTATTCACGACGAGACAAAATCGCAAGCACTTGCGGCGGGATTGCCTCTTCGTCTAGCTAGGAGTACCCACATACTCTCCTGCAGCAAGGCTCACGACAATGACAACAAATGTATTCCTCCATCGTTGGTATCTATACATGCCGAACATGCCGAACCCACCTTTATACGAGCACGAATGAGTTCTGATCAGAAAGAGGGTGAACGGGATTCTCAACAGTTTCTGACAGTCCGTAATATCGCACCGGTAATGAAGCATCACAAATCTGAAAGCGACTTGGGCCGTTTCAAAGGACCGATTCTTAGCCCTGCTACCCCAAATAAAGACTTAAGAAAGGCAAATAGTCGTATGAGACTAAGCTCAATGACCTCTTCCGCCTCAATTAGTACAACGTCACTTTCATCCATTTTATTCAAACCGTGGGCTACCAACAAAACCAGCAATACCAGCAACTGCTACAACAGCAGAAATAATGAGCTTGACGAGTTTGATGCTAGATTAGATTCGGAACGCATCGAGCAAAGGTAAATATGTTTTCTATGCTCACGTTATAGTTTAACAAAGATATACTTCTAGTTCGTGGAACCCACTGCGCACACTTCGACGGAACCAGTCATCGGTATCTCTCAACAAAACTGCTACTGAAAATGTAAATGCACATAACGTCATTCAATTGGCTAAATCCACATTATTGTGTTACAGGGGCTTTCCCAAGCAGGCAGGAACGGATCTTCATGGAAAAAATTGGGCGGTGGCGAAGGGAGTATTCTACATATAGCTGAAGATGGTTATGACGTTTTGATCATGGAGATGATCTGCGGAAAGCTACAAATTATTGCTGGCACTTCGGATAAGCTTCTCATTAAACTTGCTGATGAGACATCACAAGGTGAGCCAGTTATGCCGCTGTAAACCAACCCACCGCTTAATATAACGTCAGATTTCGATTATATCGACACATATCTAATGAATTATTCCTGGTTTTCCACTCCTGTGGACCTCTTTGAGGATCTAATGGCTCGTTTTCATCTGGAAGCTTTACCTGGAGAAGTAGAATACTTCAAGAAGTGGCAACGTTCCATTCAACACAAGTAAGACTAGATACTCCATTTTCAAGCATGGGTTTTCTCTTAACATATCAATGAGCAGAGTGTTGAATATCATCAGCCGGTGGATCAAATTGCGCTTCATGGATTTCAAAAGTGATAGCGCGCTATTGGCCAGGCTAGAAAGCTTTCTGTTGTGTGAGGTTGGCAAAGCAGGCTTCCCAGCAGAAGCAGTTAAAGTTAAAGAAGCCTTAAAACAACAGGTACAAAACAAATAGGTGACCACATCATGGCTAAACTGTCTAAAGATGGATCAGCATATTCGGAATCGACATTCAATCGTTGCAGCCACCTCTCATACATCGATTCCCTCGGTCACATCCACTCCGCTTCCTTTGCAGCAGCGTCGCACATCTGCAACACAAAGTTCATTTCTGTTTGTATCCACACTCAGCACCCCTCCGAGTTCGCCAACCTCCCCAGTGTCACTTCCTATTCCTTATGTGTCTACACTATCACCTCTCGCCTTAATAGCTCTGGAGGCAAAGGATATCGCTCGGTATCTTACTTTAGCCGATTTTTACATATTCAAATGCATTACTGCGTATGATTATCTAAGCGGCAGCTGGCGAAAGGGAAACCGTGACAATCCGGAAAAAAGTAGCTTTTACATCGAAATGATGACAAGACGTGCTAATGTT
>JNDP01000877.1:0-10811 GCA_000696975.1 Apophysomyces trapeziformis B9324
AAAAACTAATTTCGTATTACTACAATAATTATCACTCATTAACATGATCCCTTCCAGAAAATATACATATATTTGAACAAGAGATACGCAAAAGGCATTTTTCGAGAGAAGCATTAAGTGAAACAAGGTGCGACAACATCATATTCATTGTTATTATATAGCAATCTAACCTAAGAACGCAATGTACCTTGCTCTTATACTGAAATTATCTATCCTCCACACACTATTTTGGTCAATAGAGCAAAAGCATCAAGGAATTACAGCAGGTATTCGTTTCTGAAAGCAAGGACAACGTATACCTCCGGACATTCAAGGCAACCTGAAACGTCAGATGATTTCGGAAACAGGCGAAATCCAACAAAGCGGTAAATATATCAAAGCAGACAGAATGCTGTGATGATTCTTAACTTTTATTTTTTGTAGTCTAACGGCGCCAGGCAAGTAAAACATTCTCTATCGGGTGGGTGAGTGAGCTTCTTGTACCGGACGACACATTCTCGGACAGTTTTGTTTGTGCTCACGCCCATTATGATTTGGTGCGGTATGGAGGCCCAGCCAGCTGCTGGGATACTCTTCGGAGTAGGTAGAAGACATCCAGCGTACCCTTCCATTTACTTACCATGAACCATATTTCACGCTACTCGAATGAATTTTGCGTTAAATTGGAGGACCAAGTTGATGTAAGTAAAATGTACTGCTGCATAACTCATTCACCAATGACGCATATTAACTTATTATCTAGCGCAAAATACGATTCAATAAGTAGTACTTTAAACTTCTTTTCAATAACAAGGTGAGCAACTTCGTCAATATATTTCTCAAACCGTCAGCTACAGAAGCAGAGCAAGGTATTGTTTAAATTTTTCAAGCAATTCCTTTGTTCCATACGGCAAAAGCTTGAGGCAGCCACTAACTAGCGGCGCATCTGCGGAAATTACCTAGGACATGACCTCTGCTAAACTATAATAGGGAAAATGTCGTGTTGATTTGTATAATCATCTAAAGAAGATATTCGTCGGACACGATATCTGGACAAGTGAAGCTATGTGATGACCGACTGTCCATCTGTTGAAGTACTGGTGTAATCGAAACGTATAACAAGATGTTCTTGAGACTCTGATTTATCGTAGAAAGATCAGACATGTATCCACCGTTTTAGAAGAACTGTTTTCACTATTTGGTTGACGCCACACGTAGATATATAATGAGACTTAATCTAGATCTTAAAATGGGTGGAATTCATCTGTGCTTTAGCTTTCTCTTTCTCTCGAAACTTATCTCCCTCCTATTATTCTTGCCCACCTACGTATACAAAGGTAAGACATGATATTCCTTGCTCCACGTTTTGTATTCAAAGCTTTTTATTTAACTCGACACAACATTTTCCTCTATTATGGTTTAGCGGATATCGCATCCTAGATACTGCTTATTGAACAATTTTTTACGCTACTCTAAATAAATTTTGCGTCCATGCAAGGATCAAGTTTGCACTAAAAGGGATATAAATATGCGTCATTAGTAAATGGATTATGCGGGAAATAGATTTTACTTACGAGAACTTGTCCCTTCCGTGGACACAAAATTCATTCGAGCAGCGTAAAAGAATGTTCATGGTTAGTAAATGGAAGGATAGCTTGACATCTTTTTTTTGGTAACGCACTACAGAGGACGTGGACGATGCATCACCTGGCGAGGACTTGAAAGGGATATAAGGTTGAGCGACACAGCGTATGCAAATGGATAACACTATTCACTTACCGAATGGGACACAGAGAGCTAGTCACTCAGCCAAGGTCGTTCGATCAGAGGTCTTGTAGGCTGAAATGTAAGCATAGAGTATGAGTAATTCTGTACATAGTATCAATGCGAAGTACATACCGGGGATGTTTTGGAGAACAGAGCCAAAGAATTGAAAAGACGTTGCCTCTTCGCATTTAAATAGTACGGAAGTCTTATGGATGACAACAATTCAGAGATAAGACAACAATTGTCCCAGGAGTAAAAAATGGATTCAGTCTGATAGAAGATCTGGAACAGAATGGAACATCTGTAGAGGAAATAAACCCTCTTCGTTTGTTTCTATACGTCATTGATGCTATCATATCTGTTCGTTCCTGTCAGTTATTGGCATCAGAAGCTGTCAGGGCATTGGTACCCAGTTCCGCTTCTTCTCAATTGTATTGCTTACATTCCACTTTTATTTTCCATGAATGTAGTTATGTTCTCCTTTTCTTCTATTGTATCTTAAACTTTGTCTATTAGGCAATCACAAAAGATTGGATTGCCACCGAAAGAACGGTTATTATCTTGTCATGGATAATGCACCCATCCATACACCAGTCAAGGTTAAGCAGTTGGTCGAAGAAAGAGGATACAAATGTCTCTATCCTCCTCTCTACTCTCCCTTTCTCAACCCAATACAAGAGTTTTGGGCCAAAGTGAAGGCTAGGGTAAGAAGAGAGCCCTTACGAGTTGACGATAACCTTCAAGAACGTATTGTTCAAGAATCGCAAAAAGTAAAGCGCTCAGACTGTCAAGGATGAATCAGACACTCTGAAAGCTTTTTCTTAGATGCAAAATATAGAGAAGCACTTCTTTAAATAAATTCATCTTGCTATGGTTTGAAATAAACTATTTCAGTGATTGTGAACATAGACACGACTTTACGCAAAGAAGGGTAGTCTGACCGCAACTATTTCATCCAATCATGCAAAAAACTTGAATCCTAGTCAGTAATTCCCCGCATCTGCGCAAGTGTTTCAGACACGTGGAGCGTTGTGTAGAAATTTCCCTATTCGGGCGGGGATTGTCGTGTCCCATACAAAAACTCGACAAAGTGAACAAGAGCCGTGTTATTTTCATGGAACCTCATGCAGCCTTGCGATCACTCGCAGCCAACTCAGACTCTGCTGTTGTAGGATTAAGCCTAAATAAGCATGGAGTTGCCCTACAAAAACTATCAACTAATCGATTGACGAGCCGAATAGCCGCTCTTCCGCCCTTGAACCTGACAAAACCAATGCAATTCACCCCCACAGAAGGTTTCATGGCCACACGCAACGATATGTCTTCAGCAAATTTAAATGTACTGTCTATGGACCGCACACCGCTAGAGCATGATGCAGAATACTTTCAGCGCAGGTCAGTCAGCGGAGTGCGATGGTCCATGGCACAACTGATGGAGGCGTGCCACACCTTGTTGTTTTCTGCAACGTTGCTACAACGTACCCTTCGCCGGATATTGACATGCATCGTCAATGACGGTCTAACCTCAGCATTCACACCTATCTTACAAAAAGCAAAATCCAATTCAGAAAGGTTGGCGCAAGCGATGGAATCACCTTCCATGGAACTGGTGAAACACGCTGCTTCGACCATTGCAACACTAAAGGAATTGTGTTTATTAATCAAGGCCAGACTATCAACGCTTGTTCAAGTTCTGGAAGCTAAATATGCACGCCACCTCCTTCTTTCCATCCATGGAGCGACAGTCGATATGAAAGAGGTTTGGGAGGTCCTTGCTCCTTTGTTAACGGGTGAATCAACCCCCCAACGAACACCCTCCCAAGCTACACAGTCTTATTTCCCACCTGCTCGGCCCTCACCCATGCTCCAACCTACATCTTCCACGCCAACGTCTAATCATACCAACAGTAACAAATCCAGCAGTCTCTCCCCATTACCACTCTTGTTACCTGCTTCTAATCGAGGCAGATCTCACAGTGAACAGATGACTTCACCCATCATATCCCCTCTCACTTCACCAAATACAGAAGATAATACGTCGCTTTTTAACCATCTCAAGCTAGCCGTCATGGGGTCCCTCAGCGTTGTGGAACTATTGAAAGAGTCGATTGAAGAAGCCTTGGCGACGAGTGTTTCTAGTACATTGGCTAAGAAACTTAATGATTTGGCACGGATAGGTCAGCAGGCAGCAGAATTGACGCTGCGCCTGGATAAGGCATTGGAGAGCATCACAAAAGATGAGCAACCATCATCTCCCTCACGGAAAGAACTAAGTCGTCGATTTTGGGAAGATACCAATGGATATCTCAAGGTATCAATGCAGCTGGACCTGAGGGAAAAGTTACATAATAAGCGACTTTTTTTTTTCTCTTAGGCCATTGTATCGGTGATGAGCTCTATCCGGGCAATCTCAACCGAAGAGGAGTTTGTATGGCCCAAGACAGTGAAGCAGGGTTGTCTGCATGTGACACGGGTTACAGCCGAGGTGGCCAAGTTATGGAATAGCGATAGTGTGTTTGCTGAAGATGGGTATTATCTTGGAGGTGATGACAAACAGTATCATCCTATCCAGCGAAGTGTGAGCAGCTCAGAACAGACTGCTACCTCTGCCCAGCTGAGTTCCTCTCCTTCCCTTTTTGCGGCAGACGCTCCTATGAACAGAAAGAACAGTCAAACAAATAGTTCTAGTTGAGATATGCGAAGTAAACTCCAGAAAATAGCGTGTGTAAATGTCATGGGGAAAGAGAATAGTAAGAATACTGTGAGGCTTTGGTATATCCATTTGTTTAGAGTGAGAATTCATCCCTTGTATATGTCTCAACTAGTAAAAATTGGATTTAGAACAACCGATCTTGACTGAGCTTCATTCTATATTTTGTTAATCGCTTGCGAATACAACACTAGTAAAGCGGATCCTTAACAGAAGGTTGAACATCAAGTTGGCCGTTTAACATAAATGCATCGTCAACCTACATTACAGAAGTATAAAAGAGCAAAACGACACATTTGTGCTATCTATCATGGACTTTTCTTCCGCGTAATTAGCGATTTTCAGCAATATATGTTCCGTTTCCTTCTAACCTGTTTAGACTGCTGTTTGAACTCTGTGGCTATGATTCGTAACCTGCAACAATTCCACAACAGGTAAAAGAAAGGGTATCAGATGCGCGCGCAAAATGAACACAGATGTTCAATATGTATACTACCTTAGATAAGATCAGCCATAAGATAGCGTAGAGTATATTTTATCCAAAATTCCAAGGCCCGATATGTATGTACCTTGTTGATAGGGTAACTTAGACTTCTTCACTAAGCCTTGCTTTTCACTTAACAGGTGCTCTTTTTATTGATATACAGGTGATTGACGGATTGGCAATGAATATGAACATAACCGCTGACCAGGTTACGGAATCTAAGCTGGGATCTAGATTCTCGATCCTGTCTTCTGCATAGCTCCTTTAATGAAGCTTTGTTGGCTTGATCCCGTGATTGACTCACGATGGCCTTTATGGTGAACACATCGTCTGTAGAAAGAGGAAGAAATCTTGTCGCAAAGCCTGTGTCATCAAATGTGGTGTGTATATCCGTACTATAATACCACTTGGTTACAGTTGGATCAAATTCCACTTCATGCCTTGTCTTATGACCGTCTTTGATATGCATGGTGAGGGCAAAAAATCGTACAGTGCCCATTCCAGCTCGTTTGTCGCAGACAAGCTCAAATTTGTCAAATGATTGGTATTGCATGGGTATATAGACCTTCAAGGATGATGTTGGATACGTGCATCGGTCTAGACGCAGTTTATCAAGTCCAGGGCATTGGCTGGAGATGCATTCAAAGACAGATGTGTTCAGATCTGCATTAACAATTTCCAAGGAGACGAGACAGTGCGGTTTGGGATTGCTAGCCCTTTCGGCGGTTAACTGGATATTATCCAGCGTGAGCTGTGTGACATTGGGACAGCACGCTAGAATATCGTTCATATCGAATGGAATTACTTCATTTCGACTATCAACAATTTTCAGCTTCCTCAGACCACGGAAACGACCAATATCGTCTAAAAATTCAGATGGATGAGAGCACTCGGGTCGAGGACCGATGAACAGCCTAGAAATCTTCTGCGCCAGTGGGGTTGCCAGTAGCCAGTCATAGATTTTGAAGTTTTCGTACAAATCAGACTTTCTGTCTTCATACAGGTCTATTTCTTCTAGGGTAGTGTTGAATTCCACCAAAGCTTCAAATAACAGTGGATCTAGTGATGTCACGGACACCCATCGAATACTCCTTAGCTGCTGGCAATTCTTGGCAAAAGTGCGATAGGCCTCCGCTGCTGTAGAGGAGCGGCCTGGCCATTTATGGAAACCTCTTTCGAACCGACAGGATTCGAGGTTAGGGTAACGTAAACCAAAGTAATGAAGCCATTGGGGGTAGTGATAGAATGCATTACCAAAGTCGAGGGTGATCTTTCGCAAGGTCTGGATAGGTTCAACTCTCGGATCGATATCTTCAATGGGAGGAGGTCTTGTACTTCTCTCTGTCTGTGAGATACCCAGAATAAGGGTTTCAAGACGGGGACAAGCTGTATGAATAAGATCCATGCGATGCAGAGTCATCACATGTTGCGAGTCGATATTATGGAGAGTCAAAGACCGAAGCCGATTAATGGAAGGTAAGACATCAAGGATGCGGTGAAATCCGATTTGATTGTTCGCTGCAGAGAAATTTAATTGGGTTAGTTCGGTCCCTTGTGCTGTACACCAGGCCATGATATCCTCGAAAGAAGATCCTGTAAATACGAGATACAACAGTAGCAAACGTTAGCGACAATAAATACAATCACGGGCTTTCTCAGTTTCCGCTGTTGTGCTATTTTTACCAAAGTTGACGGACAGAGATTGGACTTTAGGACATGCAAGTCGTAGTCGACGGACCTCATCGCCAGTAAGATCGGGTACATCTAGTTTTAAGGACCGTACGGTATTGCCTGTTTCATTGGAGTGGTGGTGTTTGTCAAGGAACTTCAAGAGTCTCCGAAGTTTAGCTCGGCTGTGGACTGTGACGTTACGATACAATAGACTGCGGAAAATGTTATTCCAGCTTTTGCAGACACAGAGAACCGAGAGTTGGTCATAGCTGGCTAGGTAGGAAACGATATCGCGAATAACTTCAAGTGGCAAGTCTGTAAGACGGGTCATGGACCTGGAACGAGAGAGCGGCGCATAACGAGGTTAACCCTCGCATTTTACGTGCACAGTGCCATCACAGTGCCACATCTATTGTCGCCGCTTAAACTTAAAAGGGCTGCGCAAAATCGAAGTTTGGGATTAACCTCGCGCGTTCCCCTCAGGCACTCCTCCCCCAAATTATTTGAGCGCCGTTACGACAAACTAGACGCCGTTTGACATATTGGCCAGTAACAATATCAAGAGAAGAGCGGAGGAATAAACCACGGGTAGCATCTCAGCAACTGATGAAGTGCCCGAGAGCTCACTGCGCTATACAAAATGCAAATGCTAAGGAACACGATGGAATAACAAACTAATAGTTTCATTAAGCTAATAACATTGCATCAAAGAAATGACAATGGTGTGCATGGAAATTACAAGCAAAAACGACAGAGAAGGTACCTTCTTGGGCACTCCCTCTGCGATCAGTTGCTGTAACGCTACGTGCGTTTTATTCCTGCACTTCTCTCCTATTATTCTTACTGAACCACGTCCTAGTTTATCAAAACGCCGCACATATAATTTGGGGGAGGAGTGCCCGAGATAATTTCTCTACAAGTTTTTACGGTTTTAGGTCAGTGTGCGATATAGTCGACCGACCTAGTAATTGATCTGGGCGGCCTCCTTTTTCCTTGGCAACTTTTGTATAAAATCATTCAACTCTTAACTTGTCGCTTTAACCGGATAGTATAACTAGGAGCAATCTGGGGTTAATGAGTAATCTGGGGCAACCTCTTACGTACTTTATCAGGTCAGCCCTTCCCAGTGAAAGAACTTTTCCACCTAATTCAATCAACTAGCACCGGCAGCTACTAAACAATTAATTCGGAAATAGAATTGATTTTGCAAGAAAAAAGTGATTCTCTCGCAATGATTGCAATTACTGTTGCGAGTACTGTGTACCAGCAGTAAGGTTAAACTAACCTGTCGCAGGATCGATTAAACTTAACTGACGTTCCCTATCAGTGGGTAAATGATCAGCGCTTACAGAATTCTGCTTTGGTATGCTAGGAAGAACGGATATCGAAGAATGAAATAGCGATGCAGCTATGAACCCTTGGCTACCACAAGCCATGTATGGTACTTTGAGGGATCAAACTTCGTAGCTTTTCAACCATAAACAGTACTCAGCAATGCGAGAGCTGCAACTCTGAAAGAGGAAGCTTGTTTTAGGGTAATGCTCCTATCAGAAGCATGACGATTTTATCAGTGCGAGGTTTTCCAATGCCAAAAAGGCTGTCATAAACAAAGATAGCTATTGATCTTGTCACAAAACCTCTTCGCTAAAAATGGAACTGCGTCTTTAAAATCAGCAGCAAAAAAGAAAAAAAAGGGTCTCTGCACGGTTTCAACCACTAAAGATATGTGTGTTGGCATTGTTCTTGGTGATCTTTCGTATACCGGATGTCTCCACCATATCTGTTCCATCGAAGGTGAGGCTAACGTCCCCAGAACTCACCTCGCTCAGCTTAAAGGAAAACCAAGGTCGGTGCACTTTGCCGTTCGTCAGCTTGATCTGGTCCTGGAGGGTCAAATCGGTAGGCACGATAGCAAACTCGGCGTCAAAGGAAAAGGTGACTTTGTTGCTGCTTTCGACGCTGAGCGTCAGGTAGGATCTGCCGTTTGCGTCCCCAAGACCAACCTGGCAAGTCTTCTCCAGACTATTGTATATGGATGCTGTGTATCTATGGCTGCGCTCGCCTGCCTCCTTGAGCTCGTGCATATCGTCGGCTATAGCCTCGATGCTAAACGTATTGTTTTCCACAGTGACATGCTTGGATGACGACGTATGCACTATGTTGTCTTTTTCTATCTCCTGGAGAACAGCCTTGACGCTGCTATCGTAATGAACCTTGATAGAGCCGGAACCAGTTGGAAATTTCAGAACGCGCCAAGCGACCGGATAATAATCCTTGTAGATGGCACCGCGATTCGCCATGTGCTTTGGATTCAGAACAATCATCAAGCACTCAGGACGCGGTGAAGAGCTGGTGACTGTGAGGGTAAACCTAGTTAAAGCCTCGATTTCCATGCTGTCAAGACAATTGCCAGAGGATAATAAGAAAACTTGTTTGGAAAGGTATAGAATGAATGAGTTTTTGTGTTTTTGCGACGAGCTGATGCGCCTATTTATAAATTGTACTGAGCAAACACTGTACCTGCAAGCTAAGGACTCGCCAACCATAATACCAACAAATTGCTGAACATCAGCATTTGGGTAACCAAAACAATAGGCTTTGGATTAGTAAAGAAAGAAATGGATTGGCTCACAATCACGGAAGGGTCAGGAAAATCCTCGCCGTAATTTTTTTTTCTTCTTTTTCCACAAAGCATCTGCCCGCTTTCTGACACTCGGTTGATATAGATCATAATAAAACATATTTACGGGTTATTCTCTGAATGGACGTGGAAAAAACACGGATGCATTCCGTGTGAATGTGATCAATCTCTGTGAGAAGTATACTGATGGCTACGCCGATAAAGACCAACTTCCTGCTCCAGATTTCCCTGGATGAACAACCATTCTCTTGGGGCCAAGCCTGACAGGCAATTACTGATGCCTTTGAACCACTGTTTTGGTTAGCCGGGATCCGGGGTTTAAAGTTTGTTGATATCCTTGTTGGTGTTGACATCGATCATGCGATCAAGTTGATGTTTTGAGAAATATCTCAGTGGTGCTGATGTTTTAAGATCCATGCGAATGGATGAAGCACAGCTTGAATATAAGCTTTGGGCCGATACATAGGTCCAGCCCAGATTGGCCCAGCCCAGATTGGTCCAGCCCAGATTGGTCCAGCCCAGATTGACCCGATCCGATTCAAGCCCTAGGAGGCAGTGCTGTCGTCTATAGCATTTGTGTCTAGCACACAAATAAATTAAATGGTGTTTTTATTATTGCTGTTGGTGACATTTGTGCGATGTTATCTATGTAGATTACATGTTAGGCATTAGCAGTGGTGTCATCCATGTAATGGTGTTTATTATTGGTACTCGTCTTGAAGTTTGGGAAGTTGACTTTATTCTGAAAGAATAGATTAGGAACGTATATTATCCAGGAGAATAATTAGAACTGATACCACGCACAACTGCTGCAAGGATTTAGTTAAACATGTTCCGGTACAATACATATCATACAATGCAAATTCTACCGTCTATCCTTTCTCATTAACGAATGAATGGAATAAGCACTGCAAATTATTACTGAACATAAACACAATTGATCGTAACTCCAACTATAAACATCACATTCGTTCTATGAGAATCATACTGCGTAAAAGTCGTCGACGTTAGACATGAGTAATAAACGCTTGTTCTAGGCGAGACTGCCTTTAATTTAACCTGACTAGTGCTCACTATTACCTCTGCACTTAATTTAAGTAAAGGTTTTGACACTGCTATGCCGTATAACAGCCTTGTTTATCACAAGAATAATTAAGCAATAACGAGTGGAGAAAACGAAACGGGTCCCGTTATTTTGTTTTCAATGTCAAAGTCGATTGCCATCAATTTCGGCGAATCATCTGCATAAAACACATTAATAATAAGTTCATTATTGTAGCTGTCCGACTCGGAAAATGACCTTCGCCATCGTACAACATTATGAAAAAATTGTTTTTTCTTATGTTTTCCTTAAAAGGAGGCGAATATTGAGTGCCAACGTTGAGGTTAGTCAGATTGAGGTGATGGACATATAAATGATTAGCTTTATGAATAGTATATTCCGCGGAATAACTGTGATTTTCACGTTTTTCCAGTTTCTCTACGATTTGCTCGCGTATTGACAATAAGCCTGACATACCTCTCACTAATGATACTGTAGTTGATTTCTTTTTCATGTC
>JNDP01000879.1:0-26587 GCA_000696975.1 Apophysomyces trapeziformis B9324
TTTGCGTTGATCTGATTCTAGACTCTTGTGGCCTAGGTTAGAAGATTTCGTTAATATCATTATTTCAGCGCTTTGCATTTAGTCTCTGACCCTGATCGCCATTTAAGTTTCTTTTGTTCTCGTCGTTTCAGCGTTTTCTTCCTCCTCTTTCGACTATTATTTCGAGTCTTTCTTCGCCGTTGCTTACAGTACTTTTTTCCACCGTTGACTAACACATTAACGAGCTCTTCACGAGCGCGTTGTGCTCCTTGGTAATTGTAGAAACGCTTCTCAGCCATGTCAGGCCCGTAAAAAGCTGCAAGTACTGGAAAATTCTGGGCGAAGCACTCCACGAACTGATGATGCTGTTTTACAAGTTTCTAAACCGGACTCAATACGAGTGATACCCGCCGCATCCTTCTGTTTTTCGAGTTACTTCGCTCTCCGCGTAGAGCCAGTCATGGCATAATACTCTTTTGTCGATACACGCCGTACTTGGTGGCTCTGTGAGCCACTGCCGTCTGCTGCTGTGTATATTTGATTCAACCCCGGATCCACGGCCCACGGTTCGAACCACTGCTCGACTTCATCAATGGTAAAGTCCTCGAGGTCAATCTCCGTTGTCGGCACCTTCTCCTTTTGTTTTCTTGCGAATACTAGATTGACTGTAAATCCATCAGAAAGAATTTAGCACGCGAAACGATGATTTGCATTCCCGGTAAAATCTCTCAAGCTTACGTATATATTAACACAGAGTGAGTGTTTTGAAATTAATGGTAACTATCGCTATTTCCCATACCTATTAAATCCGAAAGGAGTAAGATCAAGCGTTTCAAAAAATACTTCGTGGATATTCGCTCGGCTGTGTTGGCTCTCGAATGGATAATAGACTTGCCAAAAGTTTGGCGTTTATTGAAACGAAACGCCACTTGCAAGTTGGCTTTGGTGATATCGAGAAAAGACGAGGCAGAGTAGTATCACTAGAATTTTTTTTCGGAAGCAGCAACGATCTCATGCTCTTCTTCATAGGAAGACAGGATGTATTTTAACGTTGGAATATACGCGCCAGGCGATGCCGATATGGCTTGCTGCGTTGCAGGCTTGGGCGTCAGTGCCTCTAAATCATCGCAAATCTTATCGACAATAGCCACTAACGGCAAATCCGGTTCAATTGAATTAGGCCACTGAGGGAATCCACCAGCGATGCGTTCAAAGGCATATTCCAATGCAATATTTTGTATCTCAGTTTTCTTCATACTCTATATACGATGAAACTTAGTTCAGATATACCAAAACGCGATACATACCGGAAACGCTACTGACAGCTTATGTCCAACAAATGAACGCACCCGAGTTTCGAAATTTTCGACTATATTGTTTGAATAGCATGTGGCCAACAATACACAAGCTTCTGATAATACATCAGATGATCTCAGTTGTGTTTTGGGTGTTTGTTGCATCTGAGGGTGCTTGTCATGAAATTCTCTCCACGAGCTGCTAAGATCTGTTGGTGTTTTATCGTTTTTAGTTGTCACTGACTTGTTGAGCACAAGCTGCGTGACCGAATAGAAGAAATTTTGGGTGAAACAGATGGGTGGAATTACTTGATGATCAAGTATGTACTGGTTGACAAACAGTTGAGTTCTTGCAATCACCTCTCTCGTATATTGTGAAAGCTCTTGAACTTTTCTTCGGAACTGATCTCGATGTGCTTCAACGACAACGGAATCTAGAGGAGCTTTTCGAGTGAGTATTTCGAAACATTTCCCGAGTTGATCTTCTAAGATCTCCTCGGTCGACTTGGTGTGTCGCGGGCAACTCTTCGCTCGGGTACTTCGATGCTCAGTGGAACCACATGCAGGACATGGATTTGCTATAAAGGTCGTATTAATGGAACTTGCTTGCTTACTCGCTCGACCCGTTTTCTTTGCTTTTTTGAGTACCACACTTTGAACTTCTGGCTGGCGCGTCCGCTTAGTACCAGCTATTGGGCATACTTTAAGCATGATACATCATATAGCAGTGTGCATTGCAAACCTTTGACTTCTCTCATTGGACACAGTTTCGACTTCATGTTTTGATGCCCCCAGAGTCCACAGGGATTACATTGCGACTGATTTGCTGAGGTTGGTTGCTGTCAGTTAACTTTCTTTTATAATGATGTGTACATACCTTTTTCAACGTTTCCTCCTCCTGTAGCTGCTTCTGTAATTCCACGTCAGCGGCTTTTTTTTGCTTTTTCTTCTAGATGTAGTCTTTGCCTGTCAAGGCGATCAGAAACAACATGAAAAAAGACCAGATAAGCGAACGCATATAAAACGCAAAATCATCCATGATGAGTTCAACAGTAAAAGAGGAAATAACAAGGAAGAAAGGATGATAACGCTCAGGTGTACTCACATTAAACCATTTCTTTTTTTTTCTTGTAATGACAACATTTATCCTACAGGATAGTGTAAACTAACAGTCGCCCAAAGACAGGTTTCACATAAAATTAGCTGATTATCATTGACCTTACCCAAGGGTAGAGTCAGATAAGGAACGATTTGTCCATCCACAGGATAATTATACTTGTCTGTATAATACCGTGCCTTGCATTGAAACTTATGGATCATCTTCATATATTATTTCATCCATTATGTTTGTTATAATCCGTTACAATTTGTTAAATGTGCAATGGCAATGCTTCTATAAGCGTGCTTACAAGCGACCCGCAACAAAATTTTCGAAGGGCAATTAAAGTTCGACTTCGCAAGAATAAGCGCAGTGCATATCGGAATTACACTGACGAATAGTTAGCTATGTTGCTCAATCTAGTAACGTATGAAGGAGAATCTGCAGCAGCTGCCAGTAGACAAGTACGTATCAAAGAAAGAACAGCTCAGTATTACGTTAATTGTACTACAGGAACCAAAGGGAGAGGGCTTCAGCAAAGTCTGCACCTGTGAAAAAGAAAGGTCCATTTGTTATATGTGTATAAAAACGTGACGGATAGAATCCTTTGAGACTGTTGGATATCTTTATTTCTTTTAACTTGTCTGCATATTTATAATTACTTGATCTTATGTGGGATTTGTAATTAGTCAACGTTCTTCTTGGCGATAGGTATATGATTCAGCTAAGTATAATAACTGCAGTAGAGCAGTGTTACCTTGTCCTCGTCCTCGGTGATAGATCTCTGATTTAGAGAGGAGGTGCAGTTGGTGTTCCAAACTAGAGAAGTTCACTGTAAATGGAAATACATTAATTCCGATCATCCTGTTCATGGAACACAAGTAGTAGGAAGTCACACTACGACAGCGACGTATACCACCGTCCAAAGCAAAAGTGCTTTTTAGCTGGCGCAAATTACCTTGCAAAAACCACTAGAGCGCAAATACTGGATCATGACGAAGGAGGGTACGTTCCTGATTGCTCCGTTTGAGAACCCAGAGATTCGGGCATCCGCGGAATGTTTACCACCTGAAGTTCTAAAAAACATTGGCAACCGTTTGTCACAAAGAACGCTGATCATCTTGGTTCGCGTTTGTCGCTCGTGGAATGCTGCTTTGACGCCCCTACTGTATAGCTCGGCTGAAATAAACGGACCAGAACAATTTAACTCGCTTATCCGGACACTTACCATCACAGCCCCACAGAAGCTGCTTGGCCATTCTACCCATACGCTGTATGTATATGATAATCTATCGGATAAAGGGCTTCATTACCTGCCCGATATCTTTCCTTTCGTTGTCGACATGCCTCGTTACATTTCGCCGGCACGAGAAATATCTTTCTGTTTAAATAGATGGAAGTTTTTGAGAAGTATATCTCTCAATCTTCGGCAGATCAGCTCGCAGCAGCAGTTCTTCCACATCGGGTCTCTTGGAGAGCAGCTGACGGAACTAACAGTAGATGCGGATACGTTGTCACCTTGGATTGAATTTATTTCCAAATTCCGATCCTTAATTAACCTCACAATAACTGGTGGCCATAATGCAGTATCCTTTGACGAGGTGGAAAAACTACAGAACGGTCTGCCAAAGCTTGAGAGTTTAGTTCTTTACTACCTCCCGGTGCAAGGAGAAGTACCCTTGCACATCGTCCCATCCCATAGCTTACGGGTTTTGAAATTCTGCCCAGCAGAAGCCAGGTCATGGATTGAGTATGTTTCCCGGAAGTACACAGATCTTGAGGAATTGTATTTTTCTGGAGTCATCCATTGGACAACCGAAGGGCTCAACTTTGCACCCCTCGCCAAATCATGCAGTCGTCTAAAGAAATTCAACATGTATAGTGATTCCCCGGTCTATTTCCATATTCTGGATATGCTGGTATCCGTTGGCGCTCCACTCACCTATCTCAGTCTGTCTTTATCTAAAGCAAATAATGGTGGCAAGTATTTGGATTATTTTCAGAAAACGCTTTCTTGTATTCATGCTCGGTCCGTTGACCCATCCGCTATACTATCATTTTTATCAACCCTCAACGTTTATACCTCTTTGACGGCATTGAATATTTGTTGCACTATGGATTTGGCCATCGATTCCATCCTGTCTTCAGCAAAAGCGCTTCAATCTTTGGAGATTAAGGCGTCAATACTCTCCGTCCTTGGAAACAATGACTTGACAGTGAATCGCCAATTACGGAGGCTTGAACTTTCTGCATCTGTTATAACCAATCAAGTCTTCTCGTATTTAACGCGCTATCATCCTGGTCTAGTTGATCTTTCAGTCACGTACACCGGGTATTCCTTTGGTTCGCTCTTTAAATATTCGCCTTTTGCATATTCGCCTATGACATATTCGCATTTTATATATTATCCGCATCCTGGACTGCAAATGCTCAACGTGGTCTATGACGGCAAATGCTTTTTCAGAGTGCTACAGAGTAGTGTAGCCGAGAGGACTACCAAATTTTGCTGGCGTGCAACGCCGGACGCTACTCAAGACGTCCGCTGGTACAAATGGAAAAAGGAGGAGATGGAGCAGGAAGAGGATGAAATCCCAAAATTACAACGATTAGAAACTTTTCAAATCGATGATATTATTAATCACTTCGAGCATGACGGCAACGATCTTGTCTCAATGGAGCCGGAAGAAATTGATATTCAACACAGGAAAGTTCATGATGCGTTTAACAGACCTATCGTTTTCGTACAATGTCATTATGTGGATGACATACTGTTAAACAGCAACAATTGCTATGCCACAATTGAATCGTAACATACCAATGCCAGCAAGTACACGATAGTTACTGTAGGCATTAAACCCAGTTTTAAAAGGGTAAGTTTGAGTTCAATATACCCATCGACATACAATAACCCGAATCGAAATTCGCGAAGGTTCTCTCCCTTTACTCTTCCCCTTAGAGTCCGGCTCGCCACATGATTGAAGGATATTATTTAGTTTTATTTTTGATTACTTTTTAGTTAGCAAAGTATGGATATGTTTAATGCGTTTCGCTAATAAAGCCGATAAGCTTATCACAACAGTCTATTCGTTCTGATTCGCTTAACTCTATGTACTTACCGCTCAATTGCTGGGGCAATGCCCTTGTTTCCTTCCTGCTTCTCTCATACTATCCTTACTGGTTGGTATCTCAAAGCGGCATATGACCCACATTAACGGCTCTCAAATACTTGGGATCAAGCGGACTGCTGGAGGCAAAAGAACGTCACAAAGGATATCAATGCATCATGTGTATACCCACACTTGGGGATCTTTTACGTCTTTGGTCATGTTGTTCGAAGAACAGTTGAAATCACTCATTGCCAAGGCGGCTGGTGATTTTGACCAAGTAGCATCAGCGGAAGTAAAAGTCGAAAGTGAAGAAGACAACACCAATAGAGGCGATTTCTTAGATCAGATTCTTGACAGCCAGAAAAAACAAAGAGAAGCATTATGGGAAAGACTTCATCAAGTAAAGAAAAACGAAAAGAATAGAGTGCCAATCTTGCAAAAAGTGCGCGTTCAGCTGAGCCATGTTCTTCATCATTAGTTGGAAGATCAATATCGTGAAAACGGATTGCAAAAGATCGAAGGATCGGCCGACACCCCTGAGAAAAAGGTCCGTCCCCATTCACTGAAAATAAGAACAAAGAAGTAGCCGATCGACTGAATTATTTTCCTTCTTTTCTTATTCTTTTTCTCAACGACAGCAATTATTGGTTTATGCACTAGAAGAAAAAGAATTAACCAAAGAAATCCAGAGAGAAATGGATGGTAAAGGACGAAACAGAGAATGAAAAAAGAAAAAGCTATATCTTGTTTGCAGAACTGTAACGTCCCTTATTCCTATGAATAGCTGTGAACCAGATTAACCGTGCGGATGACGAAGGCGTATTGGAAATACAATTTAAAGATCAACTTTTCAAATCCGTGACCGACTTTCGTAAAGCGTTAGAGTATATTCGGATAGAACTAAGAGAGACGGTCGAGATTTTAGCAAGGTAGAGTTTTTCTTGGAGAGCCATTGGACAAGGCCAAATCGGGAGCTTACCTTCCTTTCTTTTATGCTAGCGAGGAGATTGCATTAGCTGAATGCAATGATATTAAAACGGTGTTGACACGTCGAGTAGATGAAGGGCAACAGCAGGATCAAGGCTACAAACGCCGCATGTAAGTAAAATAAAACAGATAGTCAGAGTTTAGTTGACTTCAACTATTAAATTAGGCGATTACGCGAAACCATTGACAAGCTAAAAGCGAACCATGAAGCCACCATGAACGATCTTGTCGATTTTCTCGATCAACATTATCCTCCTCATCGGATCAAGGTAAAAAGAAAAGAAGAAAAGCAAAAGGACAAGACAGAATAAGCGATGTATAATTGATTTTCATGTACATTTTCTTTTTTCTTAGAATGGTCCTGGTGATTGGGATGATGGAGAGGAAGAAGCTGAATACGAGCTCAAATATCTACTTGAAGATTTGATGAATCTAGCCGTGATCAACCCCAACAATCCCTATATCCAGTTAGAAGACGGAACATATTGGCCACCTTATGTAGAAACCTTGATCAAAGCAGGCGTTGTTATTCGACATCCCGAAGATGCCATGCGGATCCGTTTAGTAGATTACCGCCTAGGATAAAGAATTGATGTCTATCACCCTCTCTTTCTGTTTCTGTTACTTAATGGCCCGATTGTACATATGTAATGTATATAGAATACAAATTGTCTTTCCGATCTGATATAGAGAATGCGAAAACGACGTGTTGCCTGTCCAACGGAACCCGGTTAACCGCTTTCTTAGATGCAAGTTCTCTATCCAACTAAATTAAGGCTCCGTTTCTTTTCCTTTTTGTTCCGTGCCAGGTGTCTTCGGGAGCAGCGGCGTAACAAAAAACATAAAAGAAAAAAGTGTCATGATGAAATGAGGCAAAATATCAAAAATAAATCGTATGGGCGCACCGACATGAAACTCAAAATAAAAGAATAGGTTTATTGTAACGCCCATTTTGTGTACGCTTAGGAATGACTTTCCGCAGGTTAGTGAAAATAGAGTGTGCGTTTGACAAAGAGACAGAGACGGCTCATTTTAAGTTTTAGCTTTTTGATCTGTTGTGCGACCTCGTTGTCTCCCTCTAAGTTCTCTCTCTCACGCGCTCACACAAAACTAGTATGATATACCATTTGCGTGATGAAGACAACGGATGTATAAAATAAGCAATAGTAACGATGCCTTGTCATGGCCGATCATACCCCCCTTTTCTCTTCTTGTGTCCTGCTTTCCCGAATCCGAGATGGTTTTTTTTGTTGCTTACGGTAACACATGACATTATCGTTGCATATATGCGATCGCAAGTTACTGTGTCAAAAGAGTATTTTGACATAATGCTTTTTTCTCTATTTGTGTTATAGAATGTAGAAACTGTCAAAATGTTGCATACAAAACATTCAGTCTCGCTTTTATTTTCTTGTGTAAAAAGGTTCCTATCTTGAAGAGGCGTTTTATACAGGGAATCGGCTGTAAGCTATGGGAAAAACGGGTAAGAAAAAGAAGATTTAGAATTCAAAGTTTTGCTTCTGATGGGACCATATGAGCAGGAAGTTCCACATCGAGGCCTGTCAGTAGCAGTTGAGCAAATGTTTTGCCTTGGCGGTCGACGACAAGCGAGCTCAGACCACCACCACCTATTTTTGGAAGTATTGGTTATCCCCTCCCTCACCCTCCCCACAAAGGAAGTCTTTGCCCTTCCACTTACCCAATGATCTTGTCAGTACAAAGTTAAATGCATTTAGACCGGGCAGTTCAAATCGAGTGACAGATCCTTTACAAAGATGAGCCATGTATCTCGCCACAGCCTCTTCTGTCACGGATTTTTTGATGTAAGGAAGATACCGAGGTTCTCGAGCAATGATGCCTATCATTGAAAGAATGAAAGCAAAAAAGACGCGTTAGGACGCGTTTTCTTTCTTGGTAGGTCCACTTTCCCCTCCCTCTTCCCTTCTTTTTTTTTTTTTAGTTCTCTCCTTACCGATATTGCAAACGTCGCCTTTGTCTCCGCTACGTCCGTAAGCCAAATGAATTAATTTCGTTTTCACCAGTGAACCTTCGGTGGAGGATGGTTCGGGAATAGGCGGTACAGGGACCGGTTTACCAAAGGAGCTACTATCTGCATTCCATTCATCCCATTCTACCGGATAACTATCTTGACCGATAATAACACTGGTCTTCACTGACGACTTGGGAATTAAGCAAGGAAAGTGGACAAGATTCGGAACTGGTCTTGGTCGGCCGGAACCACCTCCTGAGATACCAGGTGCCATGCAGGTAGCAGACTAACGAAAAGGTAAGCCATTCGATTAAAAACTCTGCGTCCCCCATCCTTGTTGCTTTTCTTGGTTGTTGTTGCAAGAGAAAACAAAAAAAGGAAAAACAAACTTACCGGGACCACTTCCTTGGCAAACAAACCTAAAGCTTTTGGATCATCATGATGAACCGTCAATCTCACAACCACTTCGCGTACTGGATGCTTGGCAGCGTTCGGTCTAATCATGCTCATGCGTTATTCTAACCCTTTTCTTCAACCATCTCCTTATGTCCAATAGCAAACAACCCACTTCTATTTCTTGAAACTTACCCATAAAGTACCTCACTTCCCATAGGTTCGATGTTATAGTTCCTAAAATCACTCATGCCCAGCTCTTTGTAAAGACCACGTACACGACGGATAATGGCTTCACCCACAGCAACAGCCTATATAGGCATAGAGAGGAATTATAGATAAACCATCAAAAACATGAAACGCAATAAATACAAGGTTTTGTTTTCGTGCTTACCTTTTCTTTGGCCTCGGCACCGGCGATTAGGAGTTCACCGCTCATTTTCCAACCATCAAGAAAGATACCGGAACATTTGAGCCATGGTGTTGGTTTCGAGCCACGGGCCCCCTGTACAAGGACACGGTCATGTCCGATCTGTTTCAGCCTGACCTGGCGCATGTCAAGAATCACATCGGGTAACAAATAAAGCGCGGGATCCAAAATTTCATACACGATCTGCTCGCCTACCGTGGCTGGACTCACCAGTCCACCCGTACGGTCCGGTTTCGTGACCACAAAATCCCCATTGGCCTGAAACTCCACAATAGGGTAACCCATATTGGCATAGCCTCCGTAAGCGGAATGGGCCGCCAACCGCCAATCCGTGAAATTACCTCCCGTCGATTGACAGCCGCACTCAATGATATGGCCCGCCAGCGAAGCCGATGCAAGCAGGTCATGGTAATTATTCAACTGGGGATGCCATCCATACGCATGCATCAAGGGCCCGACCACCAAGGCGGAGTCTACCACTCGGCCGGTGACAACGATCTGGGCACCGGCATCTAAGGCGCGAGCCACCGCCTTGGATCCCAAGTAGGCGTTCAACGACACAATTGGCTCCTCCTTCGCAGGCAATCGGTCCGCCTCCAGATGATGTTGGGTGGCAGACACGGCCGAAAAAGGATAAATTTCCTGGAAAGCTTCCAGGGTCTGACTCTCCTTGTCGATCAAAAGGTCATCTCCTACGACCGCTGCGACTTTCACCTGGTGCTCCAAATTCATTTTGCGTAACAAGGCTTCGATGGCTTCCTTACAAGACGCAGGATCAAGCGCGCCGGCATTGGTGACCACTTTGGTTCGATTCTTCACAAGGGCAGGCAAATTGGGTTTCAATACCAACGAAATAAACTCATCAATATAATCCACGCCTTGGCCTTGTTTAGATGGTTGCATCATCCTTCGCTTACGGCGAGCTGACAAGATGCCCATCGTAATTTCTTGTTTGTGGTGAGAGTCAATTGCCATTTTCAGTTAATGCTTTTTAGACACTTGTGAAACCCGTTTTACCAGCCAGATAATCTGCGACCAGGTAATCCAAATTGGCACCTTCATGTTGGACAAGCTGACGTGCAGCTAAAGGAGAATCTCCCCAAAATGCAGAATAACAACCGATACGAACGGGTCGAGTAGGCGTAGAACGAGAAGGAAGAGCAGTCGTCATTTTCTTTTGTTCAAGTCACTGTAAAGTAATAAAACAAGTAAAACAAGGCAAAGAAAGAAGACGAAAAGGAAGAAAAAGAAAAGAAAAAGTATCAAAATATGAATGCCACCCTGTTATTTAAGCCATTGGAGGGAAAAAAAAGTTGAATGGGGTATATTGTGGGGAAAGGCACATGGGATTCGTGACTTGCATGAATAACATCGAAAGCACTGTGAAGAGAGAGTGAGAGAGAGTAAGATGGACCGTTCTGTCCAAATGTGTATGTTTTAGCATGAGTCATGAGCTCCACCCATGGCATGCACGTCCCTCCTTTTCGGCAGAGTCTTAACATGGTCCGTGAGTCCACCTTTTACTCTTTTCATTCCCTCTTTCTTTCGTTTTCATTTCCGCGTGAACGAGAGCAATGATGATGAGTAACGGTTATGCAAGAGAGGAGACCATGCGTTTCATGCCAGTCCATGGGTGGAGTCAAAACAGCATGTCATGTCATCGGCAATGTTCCATACCGGGAATATTGCCCTTTCCTTGTTTCTCTTGCTAGGTTTTTTTTCTCTTTCTCCCCCTGCTTTTTTCGCATCAAGCCTTTTCCTTTTTTTTTTCAAGAGAGTGAGAGAGAAAGAGGTGAGGGCAAAAAAAAAGGAAAACCCAATTCGGAAGTCTTTGTCCGTTTTTCTTGTACGCCCTTTTGGGTAGTATCCGGTTCTTTTTGTTTCGCTAAAAGACAACGGAAAGCCAAAGATTGACTCCGCGATCATGTCATCCCGGGTTGTAGGACATGGATTTTCTTTTCAAACGGAATGTTCCGTGTGATCGTCCCAAATTTTCATGATGATGGGGGGACCAGACCCAGACAGGGAAAAAAAAAAAAGAGGAAGTACAAAAAAAAGGAAAAGGAAGGGTATGAAACCGTATTGAGATGTGATCAGATTAAAACTTGTACATTTTAAGATAAACCTACTACTATCTCCTCCTGCTCTTCTTCTTCGTTTCTTTATGTATAAGGCAGAATGAAGGTAGAGAAACAAAAAGAGAGCCTTCAAGACACCCTCAGCTTACACGAGACACACGCGCATAGATAGAGCGAGAAGGAAAGAATGAGACGGAAGAGAATGATAGGTGCCACAGAAAGACGAGTAGCACGACTGAACGATTTGAACAACATCAGAATCGCAAAAAAGAAATAGTGGGGGTACCCGAGCATACAGAGCAATGAACACTAATCAAACGAAACAAGAAACACCCTATCTACACAGACAACAACAGATACACATACACACCAGACACCGCAACACAGGGCGACAAACATTGGGCACTACGAGGAAACACTGAGTGAAGATGATCGCTTCTCACGAAAAAGGAAACGCACGAGCGTTCTTTTTTTTGATCCAGAATTCGTCTATCTAGCAAATAGAAAAGCGGGAGTGTGAAAACACATACACATACACACGCACACGCACACACACACAGACAGGGAAAGATATACGTACACACACATACCCATTTTTTTTTATTTTGAGCAGCGTGAAGTTTTTTTTGTAAGGTCCGGGGCTAACACAAAGCGTATTCAAATTTAGGTAGCGGACGGGTTCCTCTGTTTAAAGCAAAAAAAAAAAGATCAGAAACTGGCTTTTTTTTTGTGTTGTGTTATATATTCTCTTCTTTTATTTTGTCTTCTCCTTCTTCTTTTCCCTGTTTCTCTTTCCCTTTTTCCCCCTCTTTCCATGGTGAACAACGGCGATTGGACGTATATCCGTTCCATCGCGACCGGAAATGTGATCTCCGCTCGTGGTGATGGTGCTGATGCTCTTCGATCACAAGTATACGTACGTCCGCCGAAAGAAACGGATGAGGAACTATGGCGATGGGAAGGAAAATATCTGAAAAATAAGGCAACAGGACTCGTCCTTGATATTCGAAAAGGTAATAAAAAAATAGAAGAGAAGAAAAAAAAAATAAAGAGTTTTATGGGCCAAAAAAGAAAGAGAGAGGAACTGGACAATGAAATGATGACACGCGCTTTTTTTTTCTTTTTCCTTTTTAAATGATAAAAAGGTCGATTGAGATTGATTGAAGACACGGAAATCTGTCTTTATTCAATGAAACCAGAAGACGAGGCGCGTAGTCAATTGTGGGGTATGCGTGAAGATAGCGTGGATGCGCTCGGACGGCGGTTACCCGGATGTGTCATTTATTTGGCCGTTCATGATGATTGGGTCCTGGACATCCAAGTGAATTCGGTGGAAAGTGAGGCGAAATTGATCCTGTTTCCCTACCAGGTGATCGACAATGAATACCAACGTTGGTCTTTTGTCACAGACCTTCATGCGACAACATCCACCCTGCCCATGACGACGACGAACAGTCACCTGCATCACAACAACAACAGCAACAACAATAACTATAACAACAATAATCATCCTAATCATGCGATCACGTCGCCTGCTATAAGTCCTTATGCCTTTGCATCACCTATGGTCGACCTTTCGCCTTCGACATCGTCTTCCTCTTTACATGATATGCCGATGGACTTTGTGCATGGCTTGACACCGGCCAAACGTGGTTCTCAAAGTTCCATGTCCGGATTGGCCTTGGACACGTACAAACAATCGCATCAGTGTATCTATGTGGACCGGTCTGGCCCTCAAAGGTAAAAGAAAAAAAGGTGTACAGCGATGGGCCAACTAGACAAATACCTTTCCTTTCCCTTGTTAGTGACAAGACGGTGGCCATGGCAGCTGCTTATCAAACCTGGCAGAAATGGAAGACCAACCAATTAAATAGCCAAGCGATGCCAACGCCTGATATGATGCTTAATCAACGGACGCGACATGAAAAGACACGCGCCCAGTTACAATTGAATGCTCGAAATGAGGTATAGAAGAAAAAGAGAGTTTTGTTATTTTTTGCTCATACCAACCTTTTCTTTAGGCTATTCAACTTCTTGAGAAATCGGATTTCTTGAACAATCAGAAGGAAGTAACCCTTTCTTTAACCAATCGCTATATTACCCAACTCTATGAACAAATGCCTTCCTCTCCTTAAACAACACAAGCGTTGACCTTTGGTCGCTCAATGACAGATACACGTACACACACACACACACCCCTCACGTTCCTTCTACATCCTTTATTTTTCTTTTTTGTTTTCCTTTACCTTCTGCCTCCACAGGCTTCCATTTCCTTTTTTTTTCTTTGTGTACCATAACTTTAATCTTGCCCCGTCAAGTTTCTTATCCGTCCTTTTTTCTGTTGTTGACTCACCTTCCTTTAATACACCTACCTCTCTCTATCTCTATCTCTTTTTGTTCTTATTCTTCGTTACTTCTCTTTTTGGTTTTCTTGTCCTCTTCCCCTCCTTTTTGTACCCATTCATTTTTTTTTCTTGTTTTCTTTCACTCTTTCGTAGTCCCCGATCTCTCCTTTGGTTACTCATTTTGACAAAAGAAGAAAAAACACCCCGTTTGATTTTTTTTTCTTCTTTTCTCTTTGCCCCCGCCCCTTCTTATGCTATCCTCTCTCTATATATATTGTATACAACAACAACAACAAAAAATTCTTTTTTTTTTGTTTTACTTTCTCTTTCTTTTTATCCGACCTGAAAAAGCAAAAGAAAATGGAAAGAAGGACGTACAAACCTATACACCCCGAGAAATGCGCTCATCTTTTTTTTTTTCTTATTTTACCCCTTTCTCGCTTTCACTTTTACTTACTTTGTTGTGTTTTGATCAAATGGATAATTTCTGTAAATATAAAGAAAAAAGAAATAAAAGCAAAACAGAAAACTATTATCTATAGGGCAACTTAAAAGAAAAAAGTAAGATGTCTTACTAAAACCTGGTATTATTGAGTTTAAAAGTCAAAAACTAAGGTTTAATGTCTCTCATCTGACAACCAATAGACAAAATAAAAGAGACCCACACACGCGCGCGCACGCGCCGGCGTGTTATTTTATTCTACTAATGCTTTAAGAAACCGTTTGATTTTCCTCGCAAGAAGGAAAGTCACTATTTATCCTTCCTGATGACCTTTAATTCATCGTTACTGGGGAAGCAAAAGGTTTTACTAGAATCTATACGCGCTGAATTTGAGATAGATCACGTATTGCTACTTCGGTAAGGGTAATAAGAGAAAAAAGGAAGAGATATTGGATAACCTATCCAAAAGAAAGAAACAGAGAGAGAGAGATGTCATGATACTATTCCATTCCTATCCATTTTTTTCAATTTTTGGCGGGCTTTTCCATAGAAAGTAATATGCCGATCACAGTTTGTTTCCGTGACACAAATGAAAAAAAGGTTTACTCTTCCTTAAAATCTAACATCACACTTAAACAACAACAACAACAACAAGAACAACCATGCATCCAAATTAAAAAAAAAAAGCTTGTTACGTTACGTAGAATAAGGGTAAAAGTCAGGGCCATCCATGTGACAGTGATTGAGTGTGTGGGGCGCGATGAGAGCGTCAAGGAGAAAAAAAAGGATAGAGAGATGACATACATACACACACATACGGAAAGAGGAAGAGATAGAAGGAAAAAGCCTTGTGTTATCTTCCATTCCATTGTATCTCTCTGTCTACTTCTTTTTTTTCCTCGAAGAAAAGGCGGCCTGTATTTCCCTCTTTTGTCGTTTTACTTCTCCTCAGCGCACAGATCGGTTAATTGTAATCACCGCGGTCCGGTTTACCCTTAAAGTTTGAAGAAAAAAAAAGGGGGGAAGAGAGACAGAAGCAATAGTAATAAAACTCTTTTTTTTTTTTCCTCCTTCCCCGGTTTCCCCAAATGAGGGAAATCATCTATTCTGTTTTCCTGCAGATTCTTCTATATAGATGGAATGCGTCATCTTTTTTTTACGCTTACTAAGCTATCGTTTGCCAAGGTAACTTCGGTTGCTATGACATCCTTAACAATCAAAGTCAAAAAAAAAGATCGATCATAATGAGAGAAACAGAGTACAAAAACTATATATTATATTTACGTATAAAAAAATTCGGGGGATTTCTTTTTTCTCTTCTTCTTCCTTTCTCATTTAGATAAGAGGAGAAAGAGAGAGACAGAGAAAAAGAAAAGAGAATGAAATGAAAGAAAAAAAAATACAAACTACAAAAAGAAAGAAATCGAATGGTAACTTGCTCGTTCCCATTTCCGTTTCGCTAAATACATCAAACAAAACAGAAAGGTGCAACAGATCCCTTTTCCCGCTTTGGTCTCTTCTGCTTGTCTTCCTTCTGTATTCTCTTGTTGTCGGTTCTTCTTCTTTTGTCTTGTTCTTTTTTTGATTTTTTTGATTTTCCTTCGATTGCAAACAATTCTATTTAAAAAAGGGAAACTTCTGTCTTTTTCATTTCCTTTTTCTTTTCTTGGATTCCTTTTGATTTCTTTTCTTTTTTTTTTGTTCTTGGTGTTGTAGCGGAGGAGTTTTACACGACATACGATATTCTTTTCACCCCTTACTTTTTTTTGTGTTCTTTTTGGATACTGAATTTGCAAGAAGATAAAAAGAAGATCAGAGAGAAAATAATAGTTGTCACATGTTTTCCTTTTTCAAGTGCCATGCACTATAAACAAGGGGTGGTGGGTGAGACGGGGTATGGGGCATGACAAAGCTAGAGGATCTGGATGCACGAATTTGTGTTGCGTTCGATAAGGGCGTCGTCGTAGTGGGCGTCGTTACTGCTTTGGGTGGCGAGGTATCATCATGATGACGACGGCTGGGCATAGGTGCCTGGGTGAATCGCAGATCACCCTCGGGCATGGACTGGGTAGAATGCATCGAACTATTGCTTCCAGTAGAAGTCGATGAAGTCGGCACAACATATTGATGAAAATCCACAGCATTGGGTGGTTTCGTTGGTATTCCATAACTTGAATAAAGACCTGCCGTTGCAGGAGCCTCGTACATCTAGAGAAGAAATTGAAGTTAGAAAAACCTCGTAAATATCAATTAATATGGTTTTTTTGTTACCATGCTATGAGGTTTTGCAGTCGTTGTATCCATGACACCTGCAGGCAAATTGGGAGGATTGTTGGTACCCACTGGGCCACCCACGCCTGCCGTTGGGAAGCCTGGCGAAAGCAATGGCATCTGAGGTGGGCTAGACCAAATATCAACCGAAGAGGCTGAAGGGGGACCATGGGGTGGCGGAGGATGATGAAGAGCACCGCCGCCTATAGGGGTTGTGTTATGGCCATTGGTCTGACTCGAACTCGTCGTTGTACTACTACTGCTGGTCGTACGGAAACTGCCAAAACCAGTGGTATTCAAAGGCACGCTCATACGTTTATCATGATGGTGATGATGATGATGCGTATTAGCAGGAGGATGATCGTTTTCCAAAGGCGTGTCAAAGATAGCACGGATATTTTCAGCTGTTCGAGAAGAATTCATGTCTCGGAAATTTTTCCATGACGCGTCAAGGGCAGTACTGCCACTGCTGGCGGGGTAATCAAACAACGAATAGCTTGAAAAGGCTCCGGAGGTATGCAACATCGACGACGCGGGTGCAGTCAAGTCTGGTTGGGTAGGCCATATCGGCCCTTCGTCGTCAGCCACGGTACTTTTGATGGGCGGAAGAGGATGATGATCTGGCGTAGGTCGCTTACCTGGAGAGATCACAGAAGGTAGGACTTTACTTCCGAAAGCGGGTCCAAAGCTATCGGCCATCGAGCCAGTGCTGCTCGAATGGGGCGGCTGTTTTGTGATCATCGACTTCATCTTCATATCGTCATAGAGAGCCACATGCTGACTTTTCAGGTATCCGACAAGGATATCGAGGGCAGCTGGCAAACAATCCAGGTTGCTCCTATTCATTTTCAACGGGATGACAATATCGTCTTCTGCTGGTGCTGACGTCGAACTGCGTAAGGTGGGCGATACAGGGGCGCTGGTGACTACAGGGGGTGCGGATTTCAACGGCGTACCGGTGTCTAACTGGATGTCGAATTCACGTTGCAGACGCGTGACCACAGCTTCCTTAAAGTCGGCTGATGCAAGAATAGCGCGCAAGGTGGACGAGAAGGGGGCGTGGAAATGGTATTCCTCGGGCACAATGCTTCGGAGCATTTTCACAGCCGTCCCGACCTGTGCTTCTGGTCCTACCAAGGTCACCGTGTCACTTGCCAATTCATGGTCGGGCCACAAAATACGAGTATTGGTTTGTCGGGTGATCTCTGCTAGATGCGCTTCATGGTCACGTATCAACGATCGGTGCATGCGGAAAGGAACACCGGCTGTCTGGACGACGAAATCTTTGTCTCTAGGGCTAATCAATTCCATGACAGAATGACGTAAATTGTCCAAATTGATATGATTCTTCGTTGGCGTACGTGCAACCACATTATCATCGTTATCGTAGTAACCCCCGAGAGCGGCGAATTCTTCTGCATTAGAGAATTTGACGTAAACGCCATATTTCTTCATGATGCGCTGAATATTTTTGCCGCCAACGCCGATGATGCGTTTGTGGTACGTTTCCGGAACGAAGAACGAGATTTCTGCAGGTAATTCTTCCTGTAACATCGTCAGGCCGTCGAGTGCTTTTGTAAAACTGGTGCTTTCGACTTCGATAATGAAATTGTATTCGCTGAAGGGTAAGAATTTGATTTTTGCACCTGATGTTTTCATGATCTTGTTAATCTTTCCGCTCTTTTTTCCACTAATGAACTCGCGTTGATCGTTTGACAATTCGACGTTGAAGACGCTGTCTTGGTGAAAAATCTGTGGCAGATTGAAATCATCAGATGGAATTGCTCAGTTGGTTTTTCTACCTTTAGAAAAGCCATTTCATGTAGTCGTTGATAGACATTCCGCACGGCTCGTTCGGTACCAAATACTTCAATACAACCAGGATCTGTCTTGTACGATACTTCGGCTCCGGATATCTGTGAGAGTTGTGACACCAAACTAACTAGGTTATTGATGGAGTTGAAAAAAGTATGTGCGCCATCAGCACCATAAATGGCTCCATCACGATTATTGAAATAAAAACAAGCTTCGTAAATGCTACAAGCCTAGAAAAGAAAAAGTAGCATTCAATTTTTCCAATCTTTTGTTTGTGGCCAGTTTCTTTTTGTTTTCTTTAGTAATTACCAAGAAATTCAACGATCGAAGGGTACGTTCTGCATTCACACGATTTTCAGCATAAGCTGTTACAACACCTTCACCAGAGCCTAAAGTAGGCATGGCGATATAAGAACCTGAAAAGGAAAAGAAATGTGAGTGTCTTTCTTTTTTCGAACACAAACAATGGAAAATAAGACAGTTCGTTATTGTTACCATTATCATGCATGATTTTACGTAATTCGTCTCTGCGATGCAGTAACATCCAATCCAATTTCCGTGCATGCAGCAAACAATCTTTATGATACATCGATTTTTCCTAAGGTTGGAAAGGAAAAAAAAATGAGAATTGTATGTCGGAAACCAATAGAGTTTTAGTATAATTAGATTTTACCTTTTGGGCTGCCAATTTAATAAACATATCTTTTACACGATTGACGTTCACCGCATCACCAGTGATATAGATAGGTGGTGAATATTCCTCCGTTTTCTCTGTGGATTCTTCTGCGGAATCTCTGAAGGGTGATGGGAAATAAATGTTGGTTGCTGTTTCTTCGATAATCGGCTGTAAGCTGACTCGTTTTCTTCCGCAAATAAGATTATGAAGTTTCAAAGGAATCCTTATTGTATCCGAGTGCAAACCAGCCTAAGTAATGTGTTTAATTCATTATTGTTGTTGGTTATTTTTTCCTTATCCAATATGATATTTGGGGAGTGAAAAAAAGAGAGAGAAAAGAGTGCCTTTTTTTTTTTTGGTTGGGGGGAAGGAGGTTGAGTGTTGACGTACCATTTCGTCCAGCGCTGTAAGGATTCGTATGCGAGCCTGTTCTGCATGTCTAGGTAATCCAGAGATCACGATGGATAAGATGTTCTCGGAGATGAAGGAAGATCGTCGCGGAGGTGGTTCAAAGAGGACGATATGTGTATTCGTATCTGTTTCAATCTTGTCACATTGAGCTCGAAGGGCTGCATGTGGGGGGCAATCCTGAATGGGAATCTTGAGGGTGAGATTGATCTAAAGTAAAAGACATGCCAAGTTAAATAAGCGTACAATTAGTTTTTTGATTGTAATGTAAGTCAAGGTAGATTAAGAGCAAGGTAGTGAAGGGGAGGGGAGGTGGTTAGAGTATTACCTTGAGTGGGGAACGAGAGAGTAAATCACCACGAGCGGCCATCACGGTATTGAGTGGGCCAGTCAAGGTGAGGTTGTAGTCCGTAGGAGTATCGACGAGCGAGTGTGGCTTACCCATCGTGGCATCATGTGCTGCGCAAACTGTGATTTGACAGCAGTGGCAAGACATGACGTTATTACAGGTATCTCGCAAATCAGATAGGATTGATTCATGATTATGTGTGGAATCATCGTGGTTGCTATACTGTCCAGACGTCGGTGGGGCATAACAAAAGGAAAATGCAGCGGTCTGGGCCATATTTTGTTGGGTTTTGGTGTAGGTGTCGTTGTCGTTAGTTGGCTAAATTTTTTAATATAAGGAGCGACTGGAAATAGTAATGAGTTGTGTGAACTAAAGGTCTTTTTTAGCGTAATATAAAAAATAAGGAAATAAAAAAGAAAAGAAGTTGAAAAATTGGGAATCCCAAGTATTCGACCCAAAATAAAAAAAAAAAGCCCGGCTTTTTTCAATGGGTTTTTTAGCGACTGAAACATACAAAATAAGAGAGCTGTCTGTGTGTTATTTGGCGTGTTGAGTTTGGCCTCAAGGGAAAACTGATGTATTTCTATTGGTCAGATTGGGCTTAAACTACTCACATAGTAACCCTTTTCTCTCAATGTTAAAGCAATCGTGTCTCCCCTGGTCTCTGTCTATGTCTCTGTCTCTTATCTCTATTTTCTGTGTGTATGTGTTCCCTCCCCCGCGTTCGGCCATTTTTCTCATATAGAATGTCAGAAAAAAAACTTTCTTTCCGATCCTATACTATTTTCATGTAGACGCCGCGACTTATATAAACCCTATTAAGCAAACAACGAAAAATAAAAGAGATATCTTTTGCTTTCCCTATTTCTCTCTTATGCTCTTCAGTGAGAATTTCCCATTGGCTATGTTTCTAATTGTTGGAGTCTAGATTTTTTGTTTACCTTTGACCGAAAAACTTTTTTCTTTTTCTTTTTTCCACTTTTCGCCCTATAGATTGGCACGTCACACACACGCACATACATCATACATACAGTGAGAGACTCATCTATCCTATATGGATCGAATACCAGAAAATAAAACCAAAAAAAAAAGTGCAAAGGGAAAATAAAAGAATCGGTTATTTTAAAATATTTCTGTGTTGCTTTGAATTCAAATATTTTTTTTGTGACTCCATATTTCTATTTCTCTTTTTGTTCTTTCTTCTCTATCGCTTTCTTTTCTTCTCTCTCTCCTTTTGTGTTATCCATCTTTTTCAACTCAGTGATTTAGAGGTCCGATCTACAAGAGGATGACATGAAAACACAAGTTTTCCAGAAACGGGTGAATAAGCAGGACCAGAAGAAGTGGGATTGTGCATCTAAATGAAAATAACAACGTGCACGTTTAGATGCATATCCTTAGTATTCAGCACTACAGATGAAAATAAAAGAAAAGAAACTGATAAATAGACAAAGAAAGTGTGTCCATAGTTTATGGTTTTAAAATGGTTGGGTTTCAGAAATAAGGCTTTTTTCATACAGAAAGTGAAAAGAGTTGGATAAGAGGTAATGTTTTAAACCAAAAATTCAAACAGTTGGAGTCTGATATTCAGCCAATCAGAGACAAGCTTAGAAGGTCCAAGAAAGCGCTAGAAAGAATTTTGTTTTGATGGCTGTGCCTGACCGTTGGAAATTTTTTTTTTTTTTTTTTTTTATTTCCCCGCCCCTTCTTTTCTTTAACCTCTTCTCTTTTCTCCTCCCCTTTCCAAATCTCATCATGGTGCGCGAAACAAAGTTTTATGATGTCCTTGGTGTCAGCCCTGATGCTAGCGATAGCGAGATTAAGAAAGCCTACAGAAAACTCGCATTGAAATATCATCCCGACAAGGTAATGTATCCCTTACCTATAAAAGAACTTTGACTCGTCTTGCTATCCTTCTTCTTCTTTAGTCAGCAACTCATCACTCTTTCTTTTTTCTTAAACCTTGTTTAGAATCCTGATGCCGGTGACCAATTCAAAGAGATCTCGCACGCTTACGAAATCTTGGCTGATCCCGAGAAGCGTCAGTTGTACAACGAATATGGCGAGGAAGGTTTGAACGGCCAGGGCGGTATGGGGGGTATGGATGCGGAAGACCTCTTCTCGCAATTATTCGGTGGAGGCCTGTTCGGTGCCGGTGGTCGATCCCGCCCCTCTGGACCCCGTCGTGGTAAAGATATGGTCCATCGTCTTAAAGTCAGTCTGGAAGATCTGTACATGGGCAAGACCACCAAATTGGCTCTACAGAAGCATGTGATTTGCCCCAAGTGTGAGGGTAAAGGTGGCAAGGAAGGCGCAGTTCAGACATGCCGCGGTTGTAACGGTAACGGTATCCGCATCATTATGCGACAGATGGGCCCCATGGTCCAACAGATCCAACAACAATGTAGCGACTGTCACGGTGAAGGACAAATCATTAACGGAAAAGATCGTTGCAAGGAGTGTCTCGGTAAAAAGATTATCAACGAACGCAAAATCCTCGAAGTCTTCATCGACAAGGGCATGCGACATGGTCAGAAAATTACTTTCAATGGAGAAGGTGACCAAGCACCCGGCATCACGCCCGGTGATATCATCATTGAAATCGAAGAAAAACCCCATCCTCTCTTCAAGCGCCAGGGAGACGACCTGGTTTACCAAGCCAATATCGATTTGCTAACAGCATTGGCGGGTGGTCAATTCGTTATACCCCACCTGGACGATCGTATCCTCAGAGTCACCGTCTTGCCTGGTGAAGCCATCAAGCCGGACATGGTCAAGGTCATCCCCGACGAAGGTATGCCCGCCTTCCGCCACCACAACCACGGTCACCTCTTCGTCAAATTTGCCGTTGAATTCCCTCAGGCCAACTGGGCTACACCCGAAGTCATCGCCCAGCTCGACCATATTCTCCCCCCTCGACCAACTCTGCCCGCAACAGAGGATAAGCATGTGGACGATGTCGTCATGGCTGATGCAGATGCTTATCAGAGCCAGAGAAGTCATGGAAATGCTTACGATGAAGAAGAGGATGAAGACCCAAGAGGTGGACCTGGTGTTCAATGCGCCCAACAATAAGACGCCTTAGAATAGAGTACCATTAAAATCGTGTTTGTGAGCGGCCGTGGATGAGAGTTGTACAGATCTTCCTATTTCAGTTTCCTATTGCTTTTTTTTACTAAAGAAAGAAAAAATATCACATCGTCTTTGTATCACTTCTCTTTGCATTGGGCTGTTTATGTGAACAAGCATGTATTTCTTATTTCTTTTTATTCTTCTTTTTACTTTCGAAAGAGCGAAACGCTAATAAGAAGGAAAAAAAAAAAGAGGGAGGGGCGAAAAAGAAGATAAAAATAAGGTTTATAAGTTGGCAGCCTAAGCAGAGAAAAAGTGGGTTAGGTACCATGTGGGTGCCACATTTGACGTAATACGATACCTTTTGATACAAGCTAGATACAACTTTATCCACTTGCTTGAGCGTATCAATGGCCGTCTCGTATGTTTTCTAAAATAGTAAACAAACCATCGCCAAAACTTAGTGTTTCTTTTTCACACAAAAAGCCTCAAACTTACATCCTCTTCAGGTTCATCAAACACAATCAAACATCCCGCTCCTTGATCCAGAATGCCATGAAATGCTTTGTCTAAGATCATTTGTGACAATCTGTAAAAGAAAGGGGGAAAAGCATATCGTGAGCATGCTATAACCTATACATCTCATTTTCCCTGTCTTACTTTGTTTCGACCTGCTGCGATGGCAGTTTGACCAATTCCGCAATATGTGAAATTTCAACACGGGAGAATGGCTCAATGATGCGGACCAAATTCTGTTCTAATAAAGTATCGTACAAAGCAGCGAGTTGTGTGCGGATAATGGGATCGTTATTCAATTCATTTGTGTAAGTTGCCAGTGCGGTTTCAAACTCCTGAAGATTTCTATTTTGGTGTGCATTGGCCACAGCCTTCATTGACTCGATGTCGGGACCAGCATAACGCAAAGCCATTTTACCACTAACAATCGAATGGACGTCCTCAGCCTAAAAAGCAAAGAGAAAGAGAGATAAAGAAACGGTTATTACTTGTTCGTCTTTGTCTCATCAGATTGGGTCTTGATCCGTGATAATATCATCAGGAGCCCATGTTTTGAAAGTAGAGAGAGGAGCAGAAAAAGAATGTACTTACCAAATTCAACATGATTTTGCACAATAGCATATATTTAAGCGCAAGCACTGTCTTTGGATCATCTTGGCTGGAGAATCCTTCGAAAGTCTCGTAAAAGTACGAATAGGCTGTCTTATAGTCCTTTTCCTCGGCATGCAAAATACCGGATTGCATATCTAATGCCGCCTGCAAAAGCGGAGGGCAGTAAATGGAATTGGCGGATGTACGAGCTGAAGTCAAAGCAGCCTAGATTGTATCGCAAAAATTACGGTTAATAGAAAAAAACGAAGGTCTCTCTTCGTCATTTTTCCTCGCCCTCCTTACCCTTGCTTTTGGCAGGTTTCGTAAAGCATGGCACACTCGACTTTCCAACAGTTGCACCTCCACCAATACCATCTTGTCGTCTAGCCGTTTCAGCTCCTTGAGTAATTGCGAGATTAAGTTTAACGATTCATGGTACATTTTGTTGTCCAGGTACAGAGCAACCAAACGTGTTTCAAGAGATTGCTTTAAAAAGATACGCTTTTCCTGAACACACCATTCAATGTTCTCCTTGCACACTTCAATTTGGAGAGGTAGGCAATCAGGTATCGCACCGAAAAGATCGATCAATGTTCGAACTTGTAAAAAGAAAATAAATTACAGTAAGCCCAACGATATTCACAATATACCGTGTCCTTTTCGGTTTTCTCTCCCCTTTTTTTCCCTTCTACTTACTCAACTTGGCTGTTTTTGCCTTGGCAATCGATGACATGAATGCACGCGACGATCGGATCAACTTGGCTAGTTCATCGGGAAGTCTATTAAAAAAAAAAAAAAAAGAAAAGAAAGAAACACGAGCGCATAGCAAGCAATTAGCGAATCAAGAAGAAACAGAAGCAATTCCGTCGAAATCTGGATAGTACTTTAAGTCGCGGTAAAGCTCGCCCAGATGAACGAGGGCTAATTCTTGTTCTCGGACGACATCTTCACTGGGTGCCTTTTCGGACAAAATGCCTTGATACATTTTCTGCGCTTGCTCGTAGTTTCCTGATTTTTGAAACTGAGTAGCTTGTTCAAGACGTTGTGTGGGCATTCTTAGAGGCGCGTCCGTTGCAGAAACCATGAAATCAAGTAAAGTAACAAAAAAAAAAGAAGACTTAGGAAAACTATATGACTTTCAGGACTCTGAAAGAAAGAGCGCGACAAAACTTAGCGGGCCAAAAGTTGCAACCAATGACGTCAGTCAAAGCGATTGCGTAATCCTTTGATATCGGCATCGTACTAGAATACTATTGTACAGTGAATTAAATGAATCAAAGGATAGACGAGTTACGAACTTTATATTCATGTCGAGAGAGCAAGTTTGGCTTGTTAGTTTCTTCCAATGCATATCTAGTCTGATGTGATTACCGGATAGCTGAGTCTCAACCACCTTTGCACTTTTGAGCGATCAATAGTAAGCTCCGAAAGGCCCCACCTGTCAAATTATGGTGTTTTACCTATTTGTCTGCGCGTTTCTACTTTTTATTTGCGGACTGGGATTAAAGTTTTTGCGGTTAGACTACCCTACTCTGCGTAAAGTCGTGTCGCATGTTCACAATCACTGAAATAGTTTGTTTCAAACCACAGCAAGACGAATCTATTTAAAGAAGTGGCACTCTACTTTTGCATCTAACGAAAAGCCTCTCAGAATGTCTGATCCATTCTTGACAGTCTGAGCATTGTACTTTTCGCGCTGCTTGAACAATACGCTCTTGAAGGGGTATTGTCAACTCGTAAGGGTTCCTTTCTTACTCCGGCCTTCACTTTGGCCCAAAACTCTTCGATTGGTTTGAGAAAGGGAGAGTAGAGAGGAAGATAGAGACCTTCGTATCCTCTTTCTTCGACCAACTGCTTAACCTTGATTGGTGTATGGATGGGCGCATTTTCCATGACAAGATAATAACCGTGCATTCCGTGGCAATCTTGATCCTTGCATGGACGCAAAATTTGTTTAGAGTAGCGTAAAAAATTAATTAAAGTTTTATTGTTTTAATTTGATAACCGTGAGTGCAGCGTTTTTAAACATGTCCACTCTGGTTCGGTCTCAGAGAAAAAGAAATAAAGAAACCCTTGCGGGCAAAGGGAAAAAAGGAAAAGGCAAAAAGGTCAGGTTAAGGGGGGGGAAGAGAACAAAGGAGAGTAATAAGCAGAAAGAAAAAGAAGTCTGGGAAGAAGTCAGAAATCAGGGACAACAGAGGGGAGAAAACGAGAACAAGTCTATGGGAGGGTAGAAGGGGACGATATCCAGAGGAGGAAGTCGTTGGCCGGAGTGCGCTTCGCGAGAGAATTAGATAGCAATGTGCCTGGTGGATGGCAGAGTTGATCGAGGTGGAGAAGAAGGCTGGAAAGGGTAGGTCAAATTGTCTGCCAGTAGGCGATGGTACGCGGCTGTCGGGGCCGGGAAGCGGGTAGTCGGTTTAGAACGAAAGAGATCGGATCTAACACCACCACCGGGACTTGCAGAAGGCGGTGGGTTTCGAGACAGACAAGAGCATGTTGGCGGCTGAGATTGGCCGCGTCTTGACAGTTCCGGCATTGCCACGGTTTACCACTGGGCATCCAGCCTAGGCGCCATCGGATGCATCGGCTGCGCTCCTCCCTCGACATCGGTAGCCACAAGACGGGGTCCACTCCAGGTTGTCCACGGCAGGCGCGTAGCAAGATCGTGTTATCGCCCTGCAAACGGGTGGTGAATTGTTCAAACAGGAATTGGCGGATTTGCCTCTGGAAAAGTTTGTGGG